>OZ035957.1:3984365-4260365 GCA_964034955.1 Orchesella flavescens | reverse complement strand
CCACACAATGTTGACGTTGCTTTATCTTCCATGTTCACTTTGAATATTTCCTTTTGTATTTTCATATCTTTCTTTCAACCGAGGAATTCATATGTATGACTATGTTGCTATTGTGTGGACTTAAGCTTCGCATTCCTTCCTCAAAAGATTTTTTGGTGAGCCAGCTCTTGCATCCAAAAACAAGATTAGAGAAGTAGCTCTTGGAAAAAAAGGAGTAGTCGATTATTTACGTAGGTGTAGGTGTTGATAAGATCACCAAAAAAATCTTTAGGTTGCACCTTACTCCTTCTTACAGAGGCATAGAAGAGGAAGGAATTGACTATATCAAGGGGAGTACTTAAGTTACTTCCTCAACTGTATACGATGGAATCCGATCAAGTAAGTTTATTACGTTACGTTACGTTACATGGCTAAAATATATATAAGATTCTTGAGATTTTTCCTTTTTCTTGTCATTCCCTTATACACTAAATGCATTCTCCTTCCGTTTTTCCTTCACGACGATGCGATACACTCATCCACTCCGCTCTAGCCTAGCTCTCCTCTTTTCGGGTTTACTTTGGAAGGGAAAGCTGTTAAAAAATCAAAAAATACTTATGAAGGTAAGAAAGATAGATACTGTGGATAAAATCCAGTCAGGAAAAAAACTAAGGATCTAGCCAAAAAATGGAATGCCTTTGAAAGGAAAAGATGAAAAAAATATGCTTAATGCGAAAAAAATTCACATGTGTGTAAGGAATGTGCAACCAGGCAAATCGATGCTTCTTCCTACTGCCTTCCACCTCTGAAAAAAGTCTGATACATACATACATATACAAACATGATGATATGAATGATGTCAAAGTAAAACCAAGTCAAAATGTAAACATTTCTTCAAGAAAAAAATAATACGACATCAGAGAAAGGATCTCAGAAACTCTATTTTTCTATGTGATTCATCTTGTTCCCACTTCCCACAATCTGATGCGATATGTGGTGATGTGATGTTTTCAGCAGCAGCAGCTTACGTAACGTATTAAAAAAACTCAAAGGACGCAAAGTTTTTTTTGACAGAAAATATGCGTGTGTATAAGTATACATATTGTGGAATATTCCCGCATACTTAAGTGGATCCTGGCTGGCTTTTAATAATAAAAACCAAAAACGAAAACACAAGAAACCCCAGTGTTTCACGGATGTACACCATTTTTTCGTTTGAGTCAGTGAAAGAATCTTTCTGTCATATTATTCAAATGTCTCCTCCTGTTTTTGTGAAGCTCACAATCACAAAAGGACGTTCGTTTCCCTCTGATTCCTTTTGCATGCACATACATAAAACATAACTACAGATGTATTTATGTGCATAAGAATGAAGCATTATTGCCGCTTCCTTCTCATCCCTTTGCGTTCATTCACTGAGAGAATGTGTGTGGTGTGTGTGTGTTTGATTTGAAAAAAGAGGAAGTTGTACAAGTAGAAAATCGAAAACTACAAAAAAAAACTCCTTTCCCCGTCTGAAGTTGAGCAGCAGCAGTAGCAGCAGAACGTTCAATAAACCTTCTCTTTTCTATTGCTTGCCTGGGAAATATGGAGGGATCCTGGGTGAAAGTTTTCTCTGTTTCTCCTCATGTGTATGCTGTCTGCGTTCAAGTAGTGAAAGTAGTAATGGAACGTCGGTTGTTGGGAGTGGAATGGAGGAGTGAGTAGGCCAGGCCAAACCAAACCAAGCCACATACATAAGCTTCAAAAGTAGTACAAACATTTGTAGTAGGACCAGGACCAGCAGTAGTAAAAACGGGGGAAAGAGCTTTTGCAAAACTGAAATGGAAAGTTATCCTTTGGAGAGTTGCAAGTAAAAGCTCCATTTTTTTTAGTCTCAGAGAACAGCTGAGCTGTTACAAAAGTCTGTAAAAAGATGTAGGCGCTAGAGTATAGGCAAAAAACATTATCTCCAGAAAAATGTATGACAATTCGAATAAAAATACTTTCTTATAAGGGATGTGGGATCATGTGTGTGTGAGTGCTGGCTATAACTTCTTCTTTGTGTGAACTTACTACCTATATACTGACTCCAACTTTATATGACCACATTTGCCCATGTTCCATTCTTGTCCTCCTCATTTTATATCAAGTTTTTACGTTAGGAGCGGACACACACAGAGAAGAAGAAAAAGACAAAAACTCAAAAGTTCCAGCAGCATGCTACACAAAATCCATATATATATTATTACAGTTGAACTTATATTCAACATTCTTCATGTTATTGTAAAGAGGACACGATGTGATACATATCTGTTATTTTGTGAAAGGAGAAAGTAGGCATTCATATAAAGTTAAATTGTTAGAGGAAAACGAAGAGGGAGAAAGAAAAGTAAAAAATCCTTAGCTTTTAACCATTCCGACCCACATCATCCATACACACATCTTCTCTTCTAAAGAATGAACATGAACCAGAACCAGTCCGGCTTTTTGCCAAAGCGGTATTCAAACCTGGAGTTATACTACAACTACTCTCCTACTTATGTCGTTGATGCTCACATCACATCACACAGCAGAAGACACACACATACACTTATATTTATAAGGGCAAAAAGTTTCACTTATTGTATATATAACGTTCTTGCTCTTCCTCGTCTTCTCATACGCCATGGGAGATAAACGCATTCACTCCAATGTGTTCTTTCTTCTTGGCGGCAAGGCAGTTCATGGTTCTCGTGGTCTGCGTTCTCTAACTTGGCAGCGTAGTTATCAGACTTTCTCCCGCAACCAACCAACATGCCAGGCCAGAGAGAGTTTCTAGGGATCCCAGTTCTCCTACTACTAGTTTTTCTCTCCAAAAAAGAATAACTGATGTGGAGCTACTCGTTTCGTGAGTGAACATTTATAGTAGTAAAGAGATGAAAAACTTGTGCAAGTACAGTGTCTAACCAAACCATCATATAGGGTTGCTGCCCTGGCCTACAATCTACAATATAAAGAAAATGGGCAAGGATGACGATGAACCATGAACATGATACTGTGTTACTGCTACACACTACTAATAATGTTATACCAAGTAAAACTTTTACTTGCTTAAACTCTCTCTTTTTTTAAAAACTTCTTGAATATCTATCTATCTACTTGTAATATGGTTTGGTTCATATCATGTCAGAAAGAAAAGTTGAATGTAAAAAAGACCAAGTAGTAGAAGCAGTATTAGTATTAGTAGTAACAGAGTCCTTTTCTTTTCGTGTGCACCAGTATAAAAAATATATATGCACTAACTTTTTTCCCCTTCTCACAATTTTCCCTCCTATCGTATCATCATCATCATCATGGCTTTCTCTGACTAAGTATATGTATTGAGGATCTCCGGTTGGGATATCCGTGTGTGTAAAAGAAGAAAAAAAGGCAAACGAATCTCTAATCCGTTTACTCACGCAGTTGGAGACTTTGCACTTTTCTTCTCTCCAAACACCGAAGTAGAACTAGTCACAGAAGAGTACAGGGAAAGTTTCTGGCACAAAGTATACCAACCAGGGCTGGTTTGGTTTGGTTTGCTTCACACAAACACACACAAAAGTATAAAAAAGAAGGTAGTACATCGTTCTACTAAACTGCTATTCCTAAAGTTTTCTGATCACTGGCGGGACTCCATATAAATACTTATTTATAGGAGGACATGATGATAGATGGTATGGATCTTGGGATGGATTTAGAAGTGCAGTAAAAAGTAAAAACGTAGGACCAACATGGGATATCCTTTACTCTAGATATTTTTTTCCTGTGAAAGAATAAAAGTAAACTGTAAAGTTGAATGTTCAAAGGGAACATTACTGACTTGGTCTTGATATATATAGATATATTGGTAGTGCCAGTGCCATTGTCATTTTTGCTCATGTTAGTTGTAGCGGATGGATATGATATGATATGATAGGAAAGGAATCCACCAAGTCAAGTCAACTCTCAAGTCATCATCATGAATTTCAGTGTACGAAATCGGAGAGCACACGCTCCATTTTTCTCTCGCCTTCCTCGTGAGAACAAGAGATCTGAAACAAAGTGTATCAGATCAAGAGAAAGGCATATGGTGCTGCTAGCAAAATGTCATTCCCAAATGAACAATATGAGAAAATTCTTCATGTGAAAAAGATCAAGACAGCTTGAGCAGAATCTGGTTGGTTGAGGGAAAAAGTGCATTCCACCGACAGCGAAAAGGATGGATGTAGAGTGAAAGTGTAAATGCGTTTCACTTTTGAGAGAAAAGAAAAGAGAAAAAGGTCAGTCAGTCGTCGGCTGTAAAAGTCATAAAGAATAAATTTGATAAAAAAATGAAGAGACGTGACATGCCGTCTCGGAATTTGGAAAGGTATTGGAATCAAGATTGACAGGTTTTTGATTAACTAGGTAGCACTTCTTTCCTTTTATGGTTTCAACATTTTTTTTCTATCCTATACTCACAATCATCAGTCAAGAAAAAGTCGGCAACACCGGCTTTCGCCTGTGATCGAATGGAATGGAAGGTTAACATTGGGAAAATTTGACCTTGATTTTATTTTAACGTTTGAGACTTTTTATGTATTTTCTTTTCTTTTTACTGTTATCTCCGAAAATGAAACTATTTATGATGCACACGTTGTTTTGCTGCAAACTAAAACGCCATTTCTTTATTGCAAAAAATATTTATAATTCTATTTTCCATTAGATAGCCTCGTAATCCTCTTTAGAGAGTTCACGTCACGACCTTCTCCCTTTCTATTAATTAGATGAACATGAGTTGCGTGTGTTGTGTTTTTCCCGAACTTTGAATGGAGTGGAGAAGCCCCTCATTAAAACTCCATAGCTCAAATCCTGACATTGTAATAAAGAGTCGTGAATGTGTCAAATGTCAACAGTCACCCAACGAAGAGCGGAAAGGATTTACAAACCATCGCAGAATATATATCTAAATAGAGTCTGGAGTTGAGTTTTGAGTTCGTTAAAATTTTCTGCTCAATGTTTATATACAATGCCTACCAACTCTCTCTATTATGTATGTAGTGACCTTAGCATAATGAAAATTGATGCGGGGAAACCCAAGAGAAAAAGTCATTTTGACTTTGTATCTTCTTCTCTTCTCTTCTAGCATTTTTGTATGTATTTATATATATACACAACAGAAGTGTATCAGTGATCTATAATATGTAAAGTACAAAGTATAAAGAACTCTTTTTCTTCTCATTTCCGACTATTTGTGCCAAGAGCAAGGAAGCAGAGAGCTTTGTCTCACAATGTCACATTAATGAGCTCGTTAAATTAGTGACTCAACATGAGAAGCCCTCCAAACTAAAAAAAAATATGTACTTTCTAAAAACACACTCACTCGCTTTGACTTTTTGTTTCATTTGCTTTTGTAGAGTATTATGTAACGTTGTTTTTTTTTCATAGAAATTCTAAAGAAGTTTTCTTTTTTTGTTTAGAAACAAAAAGCTACTACTCATCCTCATCCTCTCTGTTCATTATGAGATCAGAGGTTGGTAGTGAAGTGGTAGGTTTTTTAGGGGTAAAAACGTGACGTGATATGAAAACAGCTGTCATATTGAGTCAAAGCCCAAAATAATGTTGGACACGCAGTCTCTTAACGTTACAGCGGTTTAGCTACAGCCTCTTGTTAAAATTTCCTTGGAATAAAAGGAAAGGATGAGATTCTTGAATAATATGGAAACAACTGGTGCTGAGACTGCTGAGGATGGGACGCTAAGATAAGACTATAGATGAGAATGTTTTACTTTCACCGAGCCAAAAACACCTTCCTCCTTTTGTTTTGATACTAATGAAAACGGAAAGTGGACAAGGATGGAGATAATCATGATGATGATGATGATGATGCTATGCTGGTGCTGATTATTATCTTCGGTGTAAAATATTCATATTCTCCCATTTGCTGCTTTAATGTTATGAGAAAGTTTGGGAAATCCTTTGTGTCCCATTCATATAGTTTGTGTTTGGGACGGAGGTAATAATAATATAAAAACACATACATATTATGGCATATAGTATATGGTGTTCTCATTTTCATTGAGCTGAGGTGAGAATCTGTCAAGTCTTGATTTTCACCTTTTTGGAAACAAGGGACTCTACCTAAACAAATGGAAAGGAAGGTCTTTATGCCGACTGACCTACTTTCAGTTCTTTGTCCTCTCAAACAAATTTTATGTTCATTCTTGGTTCAGGCAACCAAATCTTGAGAAGGGAAATGGAGTGTTACTTTAGTAAATTCCATTCAGAACACAGGCGGAAATCAGCGGTTGGAATTGGGCACGTGTCGTGTTTTAGAAGTAGAATCAAAAGGAGAATTTTCCACAACGTTTCATTATTTAATGCAAACTATGAATATCACAAAATTTTCTTGATCATTTTTCCGTTGCTGATTGAATCATGATTAAAACCGTTTGAGAGCAATTAAATTACTGCATTTTTCTGCTCTATTTAATCCTCATACAATATCGTATATGGTTATATAGAGCAGCATGAATGATTGAAAACTCTTTAATCCCAATCTTGTTTTTGCATTCGTTTACAAGCTTGCATATCATCGACAGCATCATCATCAGTAGTGCTGATGTAAACATACCATCGCAATCGCATCCTCTTGCATGCATTGTGTCTGTGACGTTGTCCTACACAAGATAAATGCAAGCTTGCAAACAAGACCAGGCCAATATCATAAGCGTATTCCGTTTTACTCTCCTCTCTCGGATCATACAACTCTCTCTCGCACACATGGTTTGGTAGTAGTGGCTCTGGTGCCTTTTGTACGACGACTCCACCAACCACTACCACTACTACTCCTACTCTGCCGACTGACTGAGCAAGAATTGTTGGCTGCCTCTAGTTCAGTTGCAGTTGGATGGAGTTGGAAGGAAGGAAAAAGGATGTAAAGTAATTTCTGCGAATTCCGCCCTTTTTTGCAAGATATAAACTTGCTTTTCCCTCATTCCCTTAGCTTGACTTCGTCACATTCCGTTCTTCCTATAAACATATGGCATATTTATATATATATAACATATCAGGGCTTCCCTTTACGAGCATTCAAGAGGAATACATTTAGAGAGAAGGAAGGGCTTTCCCTCGGTTGTTTGAGTTGAGATACATACGTACAAACACACATTTACACAAACATTGCATACACTACTGCAGGAAGATGATAACTATAACACAAACAACATATTCAAGTAGAACGAGATGAGTATTACGAGATATGAAACTCGGCCATGCCATAATAATATAAAGAGTTTCTTTGGAGTTCAAGGTACTGTGCCAGAGGCAAGTTAAGTCAAACCATGTCAGCTAGTCCCTTGTGAAACTCTGTTTTTTTTGTCTGGAGATGATAATGGCAATATCTAAAGTCGTTTTTGAAGTACTACTACTTCCTTTATGAGTACATATGAATATCTTAATACTACTCATACACAGCTTTTCCAGGTTGTTAGGCTTTCCTAAACCCTTGTGTTATTTATACAAAAATTCAAGGTACAATATAATAGCGATTGCAATAGAGAAAGATAGTGGATGTTGATGGCAATGGGGAGCACAAATTTAGATAGTTGGATGAACGATATGATGATAAAGGAACATGATAATAATATGATGTGATGTTGTAAATGTATGAAACTCAGCAAACTGGGGAAGGAAAGTATCGTACCTTAGGTACTTTTTGGATCCTTCCGAATTCCAAATCTAACCGTACTCCTCATTCTAGAGTCGTTTGTGGAAGGGAATATTTGGTTTTGGTGGTTTGGTTTCACTTGTGTACATGAGCTCACATGAGAGATAAGGAAAGAGACGGAATATTATGTCGCACGCATTAGTTTCCGTTTATAATCCCAGAAATTCTAGGTACCAGCAGCCAGCAACCAACATCTATCATCCTACTCAAACTTTGTACGTACCATACCACAAACTTCGATTCAATCTTCATGTAACGTGGCCAGAAAGTGTATTGTTTACATATTAGCTACTTCATATATATTTCAAAACTTTTTAGACTGTATGATAATATGGTTTACAGGCAAATATAAACTTTGATTTCCGTGAAATTGCCACTGCGAAAAACATTTCCCTTGTTAATTCCATGTCAGTCCACTTTCTCTTTTGGGTTGCGTACCCAATGGCAATCTATAAATTGGACGGTTGGAAAACGCAATAAAATCTTTGTGTCACAGCAGGTGGGCTATATAGCTAGATGTTATACATATAACAATGTGCGTAACGTTGCCTGTATTTGTATTGCCATACATCAGCCAGTCGGTGGTTTATGTAGTGCCTTAAAAAAGTTTTTGTAGCTCAAAACCATATATTTTGGGTGAATTGTGTACAAACATCGAATCATGCGAGTCTCGCAGCGAAACCCAATTGCCTTTCCATGTTTGTATTTCTGGACTCTAGGTCATTAACAGATATAACAAATTAAAATATAATATTTTGTTATTCCAGGAATTTCTTTAAAAAAATATGCACAGTTGGGATGCTCTTTAACTTTCTGCCGAAATAAGAATTAAAACCTTAACATATTAGATAGAAATTTTGGAACATTGTACTGTTATACATAATTCGAAATAAGTCAACTCTTGGTTTAATTGTCGACATCAGGTTATTTGTGGGCCATCATCATCAATATAATAAGGCATATTATATAAATACAAATACCATATTGTTCCTTTTTTATGTAATTGAACTTTTGTCGAATAATCAAAAATGGAAGCTGCTATATTCTCTTTCATCATATTCTTTCGCCTACACACAATTAGTAAATACAGTGGTGATCTATGCTTACCACATGAAGGTATTATTATTATTACTATCCCTATCATTACAAATTCCATGAAATTTGAAACCTTCCTCCGCTTCCTTTCTATCCCAACCCAACCCAACCTGAATAATCCACATCCAACACCACCGCCGTCTTTGCTTTTGCTGCCAAATATTGAACGTCGGAGCGGCGATTTTGTGTTGATTTTTCAAAAGCATCTAATGTGAAAACCCCTTATTCGAAAGCAAAGCAAACCCATCCACATTTCATTTCCAAGTACTCATTTTGAGACTAATGCCCCCAAATCCCAAAGAATTTCCTCCAATTACGACTTTCACTAGATCCGGAAACAAGAATCGCATCATCGCCACTGCCGCTAATACACAATGTTTGTTTGCATCTACTTATCAAGCAGTAGTAGCTCGTCGTTCAGTCTCAAACTATTCAAACAAAGACCAGAGCGGAGCATTCCCCATATCTACCCAACTTTTGATATATTAATGACTGTTAATGGTGCTAATAATAAAAACGAAATCTCCCTCTATGCACTGAAACAGAGAAGAGAGAAGAAAACTTTATGTAAACTACACCATACTACCACTCTACCTAACTACACCAGTGCTACTCACTCCAACTCCAACTCGGTGGTAATCTGTGTGAACAAGAGAAATTCTGAGCAAAAAATCAATACATACCAAGTCTCTCACCAAACCAAGTGAGAAAGAGAGAAGCCCTTTTTCCTAGAGCATTACACATTACGCCACAGCTTCCGAGAACCTTCATGGTACGTACAACTTCACGTTAGGCCAGGCCGTTTCTAAAAAAAATCCCTTTAGTTATGAATGCTGCTGCCATATACTTTTTGATCTAGGAGGATCAGCCTCACTTTACACGAGACGCATACAAGACCAAACCAAACTAGACCAGACCACCGTGTGTGTGTGCCCAAAAACTAAAAAGTACCTAAATGTACATTACATTTTATATATAAAGATATAGACAAACATATCACATGAGCTATAAAAACATACCTGCACGTTTGACATAAGGTTTTGTACGTTCCCTATAGGTATCATCCGCTTTCCCTTTTCCTGTTCATCTAACCTAACCTTCTTTTTTTGGAAAGCTGCTGTTTTTTTCTTCTTCTTCTGCTGCTCCTTTCTTGTCTTGTTCTTTCATAATATTCCTTTTCATTGTCTCAAGAACAATATTGAACCAGCATTAGTACTCCCTTTTTTATGATGACGATGGGATGGGATGTTGATGTGATGATCATTATGTATGCTTCCTTCGTTTTTTTCACCTCTTTCTCTCTCTCTCTTCCAATTCTATACTCCCAGACAATCTTCTTTGTACTGGAGAAATAGAGTTGTGCATGTATGGTTGCAAAACTGGGAGTGTGAATTTTTGTGCTCTTCGCATCTTCTTTCATTCTGAATAAAAAGGTTCATGTGCACTACTTTTAGTGCTATATTATATGCTCCTATATGTCTTCACCCAAAATATACTTACAATATATATAGTCCTTTGAAAAATGAGGGAAACGATCATCTCGAAATCATTTTCTCTTTTATCACAGGCAAATTGCTGTGCCGCCATGTTCTTTCTCCACTCTATTTTTTCTCTTTGTACTATCATCATCTTCATGATCATGATGATGATCATCATCATCCTCGTCGTCTTCTTCTTCTTCTTTCTTAGCTTTTCCTATTCTAACTCAATAGGAAAAAGGTTTCACGTACGTACGTACGTACACTTTCTTTCAAATTTCTTTCTCTATTTTTCTTACGCGTAGAGATATTTTCAAAACAGATAGAAAAAGATGTGGAACTAAGAACCATGCTCATAGAGAAACGATAAGACTTACTCTCAAGGAGTTTACTTGAAAGAGAAGAAGAAGATGAGCTTCCGGCGATATTTTACTTTTTTTTGTGACAAGAACTTTTAGTGTTGTAGATTGTAGACTATTTTGTGTAAATGTTTTGAAGCAAGCACACACGTTTTGAACATACATACATACATAAAACATCTAAAAGCGTAACATAATGTTGTGTAGGTTTGCTAAGAACTCCTTTTTGGAGGGTTTGAAAATGATGAAAATTTCGCAATTTATTCTTCTTTAAAAGAGATACACACATATAATATGCATACGTGAATCATAACATAATACGCAACTACACATACCGTACCTATCCGCAGGGTCTTAAATATTTATTTATATGTCATGTGTGGTAATCTGTGAATTAATATGAGAATATTACCTTTTAGAGGAATATAGGTACTGCGGCGGGTACTTAACTTACTTATCTGTTCGTGTGTTACATAATATTTTCCTTTGAGGTTTCTAAAGTACATGGTTTCTGCAATAGGATTCATTGAACTCTGCTTATCTTGGGGCTTGGATTTGGATACACAAAGAACAAATGCGCAATTTGCAAAGAATATGCAAAACTATTCACTTTACCGTTATTATTTTTCAAATTAGTTTTTCAAAGAATTTTTAAATGTAGGTGTATGGAATGGACGTGGGTGAAGGATGATATTGTTCTTTGAATTTTTATCTTTACCCGCTAACTTAAAATGCTTACAACCAAGAACCAAAAAATGTTTTCGTAAATTACCTAAACTCAAGTCATTGGGAGAGACACAAAATCAATGTACCCAAACACTTCGATGTATGTAAGGCTGGTTACCATTAATCAAAGTAATTGTGTGGCAATATAGCTGGTATAAACGAGCATCTACTGATTAGACTGTCTATATATTATAATTTGGTTGAATTGAGTGCTGTTGAAATATTTGTTATTATTACATTTAATTTCACTGTAAACTAGATGTGTGTAAAAAACACAATTTGGGTGGTGAGAAGGTAAAGTATGCAATCTTTGTACATGCGCATGTAAACTAATCGTAAGTATTATGCATTTGTAAATTAAATAGAAAAAAATTTTGATAAGAAAATACCCCCATAAGTTATGCAGCGGCCTTAGCCACTGTTCCGATATCTTAAAAAATTAAACGAATACTATTATTACCTTCATCTGAACAAAAGTCCTACGCTAATCCAACAGCATTCAGGCTTGTCTGCAAGATACACAAGAAATACGTAGCAGTGAACTGCAACTGCAAATACTGAGGAAGGATATCGTAGTAAAGACTATCAGCAGCAATGCTACATACCAAGCAGATGTACTATTTAAATATTAATGGAAAACAAGAAAATAACAAGTTAGCACGTGCAGTTTATGAGAAAGTGTGCAGAAACTGAGAATCGATAATACTCAAATAGAAGGCCAATGCCAATCGTGTTAACGTTAACCCATAATGTCAATCCTTGCCTTGTCAATGATGATGTTGCGTTGCGTGTCTGGCCTGATCTGGTCCCTTATCAAATACAGTATACAGTTTGAAAAGTATACAAGCATATTATTACGTACAAGGTAAAACATGTGAAAGACACAAAAAAGCAAGAAAGTTAACTTTTCTTTTTATAGAAGTTTGTCTGCTTAAAGTTTTCTTATCTACAATCTACACCACCACCGATATAAAACCTTTCACCAACCAACTATCCAACATAGTTTTTCTTGCATTAGCATTTATGATAAATTGAAAACCACACAAAATCTGATCGTCACTCTTAAATTAAAAACTAACAATATATTTCTTCATAAGATTCAGGTCAGTCTTCGCAACCCAGTAAAAAACTTTTACCATATATTTTTTCATAATAATTTTATTCTCATGGCCTTTTTTGATGAGCACCAAAGTGAGTAAGCCGACGTCCCTTTTTTAATATCAAGGTATATAGTAAAAAGTAAGAAAGATTTATAGTTAAATCAACCTTAGAAAATGATGAAACGAGTAACTTTATACGACACCAACCCAAACCAACCCAGATGCTCAAGATGATATCCCCTTTATCAAAGATGACAAGAGGAAATCAAAGTGGATTTCAATAATAATGAGATCCCATAATATTATCTCATCTCTTTTCTTTTCTCCATCATCAAACACGTCTGTCTTGACTCGGAGTTTTGAGTCTAACTGAATCCAATATGTTGCTATTGATATCCTTTCCACTAACACTAACTCACACATTTGGCTAGGAATTGATCCAGTTAAAAAAGTCTAGGAATATTGAAAGGAGAGACTGTATATTTAGCTGGCTATTCTTATAGGATTTATAAATCGTATCGTCAAACAAGTAAGCGTTAGTTCTTTCTGCTCCTCATCAGCTTGTTGTCTCCTTCCTTCCCAGGATTTCCCTTCCTTCCTTCTCATCGCATTAATGACGGGAGTCACGTAGAAAATACCCTCATTTCACTCTTGGTAAGATGAGTTTACCTTTTTAGTCACAAAAAAAAGAGGCAAGGAGGAGCAGCCACTGAAGCGGAGCAGCGAGTGAAAGCAAAAGCTTCACGTAAAACTAATAATGCCTTCAGTCAAGCTCTTCTCATGCAGACTTCCATTATTTCCAGTCAGACATTCATAATCCACAACCTGCTAAAATTCATCCACTTTCTATCCATCCTATCCTTATACTATTAGAACACGGTGAAAACACACACCACACCGCTTCTCGTCGAAACAAGACACTGTAGAAGAAAAAAATGGTGTCTCCTTGCCTGCCTTGCCTCTATAAATTTCTTGCTCAAGCTTAGGTTTCAGACTTATTATGAAAATTTACGGTAGAGCAAAAGTTGCCAAAAATATAGAGACCCACACATTTTCCTCCAGCTTTACCAAACCAGCTCTATTTTCATCCCACATACATATATATTTGTGTGATGCTTCAAAATGACATTTACAGCAGCCTTCCTCCTCTTCTATTTTCACTCTGTTCCAATCCTTTCTCATTTAAATGTCAAAAAACTTGGAAACCAAGAGGGAAGATGAGCATAAGCATTTCTAGAACTAAGCTCCAGCTTAAAAACGAAGGAATGAGGAGGATCCACTGTGATGTGATGCAAAATGCATGGAATAGAGGGTAAAAACTGGTCTGGTTCGGTGTGCCGTGTGCCCAACTCCAACTTAAGCAAGTCATCCATATATCACATAATGTGAAAGCTTATAGCACACTAACTTATTATTCCAACCCGTTTCTTCCCCGTTAACCATTTTTACCAATTCTCATCATTTTCTCTTTCTAACTATCAAACTAAATAATATGCCTATTGAGCCTTGAGCCTGCAAGAGATATTGAAAGTTGCATAAAATATATTATTTCCCTATTGATATACAATCAATAAAAAAGGATAATGTTTATGTATGAATGTATGATGTATAGAAAAAATGAATGGGGGGAAAAAGTGTGAAATGAAATAAGAGCATATGTTATTAGGTACATGAGTCGAGTCAGCAGGAGAAAGTGGAGCCTTCAAACTCAAACCTTCCATGTTTTTCTCTACCTAATGACAAAACAGTCACAAGAAAAATGGAGGCAACCAACTGCGAATTTCTATAAAAATGTCAATGAGCTGACAACACTGTTTTTTTACTCGCTCTCCCCTCTCCCAAATATTGCTTTTAGTACGTGCAAACTAGTTGCAGGCATGTGGACGGGGGAGTAGTAGTAGTCAATAATGATAAAAGATAGTGTGTTATTTCTCCTGCAAGAAACCCACACAGTTTATTTTGGAACTATGCATATATATGTCCCTTATATTATCATCTCATGATGGCATGGTGGTGCGAACAAAGCTAAGAAATCATGGTGGAAGGAAGTGAAGTGAAGAATCAAGGTAGCTTACTTATAGCATTCTAAGTATGTCACAGGACATGCCATCAAAGCAAAGGTATGCTATTCACACAGGAGGGGATTCAGGGGAAAAAATTGGCTAGCTAAAGGAAACGTTTGGCTATGTTGATGATGATGGCGAAGGATCCGACATCAGCTTGTCTACTTGCTTACTTATGATAATAATGCACAGATGTAGCCTTTTCTCCTTCACTCCCATCATCCTACTCCTTCTTGCTAGTGTTCAGAGTGCATACAATATACAAATCCTTTTTTGGTATCAAGAAAGGCCCATCATGTGAGTACTACAACATATCAGCCGTGAGCAGCTCATTCCTTCTCTTTTTTTATCCGTCTATTTAATATCCCTATATTTCACAATGTCGCTACTCTTCCAAGCCATTTTCCCCAAGTCTCTGTGCTGCCCTTCGTTTTCCCCTACTTTTTCTTCAGTTTTCTTTCCTTTCTCCGGATGTTGTTGGACAAGCCAACGCGACACTGGTCTGGTCTGGTCTGGTCTGGAGAAGGGATGTATGTAAACATTGTATTTTATACGGAGAGGACGAGTACGTACACACTCTCTCACACAAAGTTTCTCATGGGAGCCCTTTAGCCCAAACCAACCACCACACTACTATTGCCTGCCTATATCGTTAGTGGTGTGGTGTGGTATGGTAGTTGTTGCTAGTTTGCTAGTAGTAGTTTTTGAGCTGTAGGAACAAGGGCAGTGTGGTACCAAGATAAAAGGATTAATGAAGCATGAAATTCACTGCAATGAACTACACACTTTGCCAGATTTTGGTGCAACGATTTCTTTCACTGTCTCAATTCCCATTATGGAACGTGGGTTGGAACTGGAACGTAATCAGAATCAGCACAGGAGACCCACACATACAGACAGAGCATGGAGGAAAGAAGAAACATGGTGGTGGAAAATGGGCATGCATGATTATTTTTCTGATGTGTGCTTTTGCTTGTGCTCTGTGTGCTCCACATTCTGTTCTCTTACAATGATACCCGCCGCTTTTCATTAGAATATGACAGGCTAAATCTATATCTTTATATGCATGCTAATGTGCAAACCTGTTACTAAAAGAGTGTGTATTGGCTTCTTTTCCTTAAAAATATATGGTGACGATTTGTAAAATGTTTCAGATGAAGTTTTGAAAATATATGAAATATAAATGTAGCCATAATTTCTTACATATGTATATGTAGCCTTGCTAGTTCATTCAACCCTGAAGCACCCTTTCAATAGAAAATATTCAAGACACATCATGCACATAACTAAAATCTAAAGTTGAGAGAACTTTTATGGACAGATATTATATTGTACGAGTGAAACCGCAACCGCCAATAAGCTTTTTCTGCTACTCATACAGTCAGTCTTACGTATTCTAATGGTTACAGAGATGGAACCATTTGCCAACTTTTTTTCTGTCGTAACAAGGTATACGAGAATTTAAAAGTCTATTCAAAATTGGACCATTGTCTTGTCTCCTTCTGAATTCAAATGTAGAGGATAAAAAAAACAGCGGAGAAAGCAGAATAAGTTTAACGTTGCTAAAAATATATATATTCTAACGACTTTTGTATTAACATATATGACTGTGTAGTTTGTCGTACTATCTTCTAGGCGGTCCCATTGTTTAACTTTTATCTAAAAGTTTTTGATCCTGTTCAATTTTCCCTAATTTGTCCCAGACTTCTCGTTTTGTCTTATTAGCAAGAGTATAAAAAGGAAGAAAAAGTTTTGGGTGAAAATCAGCTCTTATATAGTTTTTGGGTGTCAAGTTTTAAATAAAAGATAGCAGTAGTATACCTAAAGCTTGACTGACTGACTGAAATCTAAACAGTGACAGAACAGAAGAAAAAGTTGGCTTGTGTAAGTAAAAGCTTGATTTGAGATGAGCTAATAGGATTGCAGGTGACAATATAGCTCATTAATTATTGTAAAAAGTTTTTAGGCTTTTGTTTCAACTGTCACTTTTTGACTTTTGTTTGCCCAATAATTAATGTACCCCTGTTCTAATATGGAAATTTATGATCATGATGATGATGATGATGATGAGAAGAAGAAGAAAGTTGCTGGTATATGGTGGTGGTGGTGGTGCTGATCAAAAACAAAATTCCTAGTGATTTTATTCTCATTTCTCTCCCGTAATGTCAAATTCAGAGTAAAATGTGACATCTGAAAGTGACAGCTAAAAAGATTAGTTGGGTTCAAGATATTATTTTAGGGTTACCTAAATGCTGACTTGATTTCGAAGGAGGGAATTTGAAAGTCAGAATAATATATCATACAATATGTTTTTGGGATGACTTCTTTTTCTAATAACGTTTCCATTTCCACTTCATTTTCCACATAAAACTAGAAGCGTATTACGATTTGCCATTATTCAAAATGTGTTTTTTTCCTTTGAGAAGAAATATATATACATAAATGTGGGGAGCAAATTCCTTTTTGAGCTGACATGTCATTTTTTCTCTCTCCTCTCTCTCACACAAAAATAAAAATTTTGCACGCGCTGCTCTGCTCCTTGTCAAAGTAAATGAAGTGGGTTGGATCAATTGTACGTTCACTTTAGAGCATGCATAACTTAGTGAAAAAACTTCACTATTTCTCTTTCTCAAAGACAATTTCACCTTTCTCAAACATATTTTATTGGAAACAAAAAAAAAGTTCATAAACTATACTATTCTCTTTTTCTCACTGATGTTGGGTGACAGAGTTGTCTCCGGTGGTAAACTTTTCTTCAGGATATTAAAACGATTCACCTACTGTGAGAAAGAATATGGAGAGACAGATTTTGATTTCATGAAAAATTCACCAAACATAACACACTTTTTTCTTGAAAACGTACGTCGAATAAAAAAATTGTAACTTGCAAAAATATCACGTAAAAATTCCTCCATAACGTAACATTTATCGTGTGTAAGCATACATGTGAAATGAAGAGTGCCGAAAAAAAGAAGTTTTATTATATTTTTCTTCCATTTATTTTCCAACGAGGGAGAAAAAAGTGTGCGCCTTGTGCAATATTTCTGTCTTACTTTTTCTTCGAAGAAAAAGTTTCAGACATGTCTAAAAAAATTGTCTGCATGGTTTTCGACGCATCACATGTATATATATGAGGTTTTTTTTGGGGGTTTCTATGAAAAACCTCATATTATTACGTTATGTTATGTTATGTTACGTTACGAATAACAAAACGATTCCAGTAAAAGTCTCCATCTCTAGAGTGAGTTTAGGATGGAAGAACAAACATAAATTGTCGTATTTATCTTAATTTATAGAACTTATTACAAGAGAGCTCATGCAATGTTAAAAGGAAATTTTTATTGTTCTCTTTATGATAATAATCTATCCAATATAATAATATGAAGAATCAAACAGAATACGTAAAAAAACTAACTCCAAGTCCCTTTTTTCCAATACTTTTTTGTATGTGTATTTATCCAACAAAAAAGAGGCTAGGCAATAAGAAATGTAGACAGAATGAAAGAGGGTAAGGAAAGAGAAAGGAAAACAATTTTCATTTTATTACCACCAACGGAAATCGCTAAAAATACTACTACTCATGGGTTGGCATGTGTGCATTGCATTATGTTATATATGGGCAATGCTATGACGTATCCGTCATCTTTCTTCAACATATATATATATATACAATACCAACACATGTGAAACAATACAACAGGCAGGAAGCGAAAGAAAGGCTGAGAAAAAAGGGTGACTGAAAGGAAAACTCGTGAGGACTTTTCATGTTATTGGCTTATTCAACTCCACTCGTCGTATAGCAATCCCTCTTAGAGAAAGCAGGTTGGCAGAAAATTTAATAACAATGTACCAGCACCAACTAGATCTCTTCAGCTGCCACCATCACTGTGACTATTGTTCCAAAAAAAAACTCCAACTGGTTTTCCTTCTTTCATCGCCAACTTTTTTCTTAACTCTTGAACAGCAGAAAATGGATATATATTCGGCAAAGGCTTCATCCTACACTGAAGAAGTGTTGAGAAAGGAGGCTCTATACTGTTGCTTCTCTCTACTCTACACAAGTATATATATTATGAACATGTACTTTTTTGTGTGTGAAAAGGAGAAAAAAGAAGCATGTGTGGGAAAGTGCCAATTTTTTGGATTCATATCTCTTCAGTTAGTACCTTTGGGAGTGCGACAAGTAAAGCAAACAGACAAGTTTTTTCTCCTTTTTCTTCTTCTTTTCCTTCATAATAGGTTTTCTCTAGAGAGAATGGGGAAGGAGAGAGAAAAGTTTTGAAATGTGCCTCACCGTTTTTTAACTGAATAGCGCACATTTAATGGTATGAAGGATTCCTTATTTTGCTGGGAAGAAAGAGGAGAAAATGGAAAATTTGTTTTCTCTAGTTTCTACAAAGTAGTCAATTTTTATGACTGCTTCAGGGCAAATATTAAAAAAGAAGTTTGGAAAGAGGGAGATAAGATGAAGGAGCTTTTTTTGGTGCAGTTTATGAATGAAATCATTTTGCAATTTGCATGCATCTTTTTTTCCTCTGTGTAAAAAATTTGCGTGTATTTATCTGCATGAGGATGATTTCCTTTTATATACATACATATATGCAACAGTGTAATAATATAATAAGGCGCAGAATAATTCTTGGTTGATATTTAGAAGGAGAAAAATTAAAAGTTTTAAATATTAAAACCCCAAACTAGCATAAACACCGGTTTGAAGGTAGGTCAGCTAGCTGCACCATTTAGCTTCGGTGGTTTGGTTTGGTTTGACCCACTTAGCCAAGTTTAAATCTTCATGTCATTTAATTTATAATTTAGGAAGGAAAAGTGTACGCAGAAAAACCATTAGAGAGACAGGGACAATGCTGAGTACCCAAACCAAAATGCTTATGGTTGTACCTCGTGCTTCGTACACCGCACCAAAAGGCATACCATTAAATGCATTTCACAACAAAAAAGAAAGCTTAATTTATGCCTTTACTGGACAATTTATAAGGTGTTCCCTCACGTTTTGAGTTGTTTATTTCTCAACTTTCTCACCCTCTCATGCCCTACTCCCATTCATTCATCCATTCATGATGAAGAGGAAAGGCTTTTGCACACCTTCTTCATACCATTTCCATTGATAACGGGAGCAGCAACTGAAGCACCGTAGTAATATAGTAGGTATATATGCGAGGTGTTTGGTGTAGTGTGGTTTGGTTTGGTATTCGAGCACGATTTTATATCAGACGTTATTAAACAGCGGGGATAGAAGAAAGTTGGCTCACATTTTGCATTTGCCTTTTCATTATTCTTTTTCCTTGCTTGCTCCGTTCTTTCTCTCACTCTCATTGTTTCGAGCGCAATGGGAGTTCAGCAGTCCATTAAAAAGTTGGCTGTTGTTGATCTTGTTTTTTTCCTGTGAGCACAGAAAAAAAAAGAGAAATGAACGCCAACAAGGGAGCCGTTTCCCATGGTCTCTTGAGTCTCTATCCTCCTCACTCTCTCTCTCTCTCTTCATTCTTCTTGTGATTCTGAAGGTAAAAGAAAATCGGGTATGATCACAATAAACTTTTAATGAATACTCGGTTCAGACAGAGACTTTCGGCTTTTGCGTGCTCTCTCTTTCAATACAAATAGAACTAGAACAAAAACACAACGGAACGGGGCTGATGATACTGTGCTGCTGATGCACAACTTTCTTTTTTTATTTAATACCATGCCGTGTGAATACGTGAATGTTAGTCGAGTGTTTACCTATATGTACATACGTGTATTGATCCAGATGAGAACAAAGAGATGGAAAGAACACAAAGTACGAGACTATGATATCACTCGTATGAGGGTTATAAAAGAAAACAATTAGCTGGGAGGAAGTAAAGCGAGTGAGGAATAGGATATTATGTATTATTGTATGATACGAGTGCTTTTCTCATTGATCCTCTTTCACTATCTCTAAAATAAATTGCGCAGTGAAAGATGGTTGGACCATAGCTATATATTTTACATTAATATTGGATTGGTATTGGACTTGGTCGTTGCATAATAATATTCAATAAATTTTGAGCGAAAGATTTATGTGATGCATGCTTTTGATATTAAACTGTTGTATACTATAGCAAATCAGCTATATATTTATATATTATATGCAGCATAGTAATGTGCTGGAAGGGAAGAAATTGAGAGTGTTTGGAGGATGAGAACGAGTGGTTTTGGTACGTACCAGTTGTTTTACTATTTTTACCTTTTTGTGTGTAATATGAACGTGACCAAGTAGCCTAATATAAAATATTACCTACTCACAACTCAACTCAACCCACCAAAACTAAACCATCTCTCTTTCATACAAACACAAGCACACACGCTCTTGCTCTTCAGAAAGAAGAGAGGAGTAACTGGATAGAGCATATTTGATGTACATATCGTTGAGTATTGCATTGCCATTGCCAGTTTTAGCCAGTAGAATATTTGTAAGCTCCTCTGTTGCCTCTTCAAAATGTAAGCCACTTGGGTGAACGACCACACAAGTAGCAATATCCCTTCAGCTACGAGTTGCAAAGCCAAGTCTAGAAAAATACATACATGAAAGTTTTTTGAGAGATATGATATGTACAAAGCTGCATGATACACTGAACTGTGCGGTTTCATAGTAGAACGCATCAAAATGTTAGAAGAAGAAAAGTAAGCTAATATCCGGCGACTCTCTTTTTGCCAAGAAATGCCAATGTTGACATCAAAAGCATTATTATTACTCCACCACCACCAGAGTTTTGGTTTCGTTGTCGGGAAAAGAATAGCCAGTAGAATGAATGTGGCATTGGCATGCCGTATCTCACTGTATCTTCTCTCCTCCTCTCATTGAGCTTCTCTTTCCTTTTATATCACCTTTTGTAACTGCATTTTTCTCTCTTTCTCTGTGTGTGTGTTTGCCATACTGAAGGAAATCAAAGGAGAGAAAGCGAATGTTTGACTTTTTGGTTCTTGCATGCATGCAGCTTAGGAAACCATCTCAAAGAGATACGATGACGTAATAGGTGGGTGATAGATCTATAAAGAGGATGTAATTTTTGCCGATAAAAGGTTTTTTATTATCGAAAAGTTGAATGAATGAAGAGTAAACAGTGTGTGTCTGTGTTGCGTTACCACAAAGGCATGGCTTGGCATTGGTATGACAGGACAAAAATATTTTCAAATTGAAAGCCTGTGGTATTCCCTTACCTTCAAAGTAAAAGTATTGAACGAAAGATGATAGTAGAAATAGATTCCTTTGGATCTTCATAGAAATACCTATAAGCATCACAGCACATCTCCCATCAGATCAAATCTCAAGTGTAAATAATGGGGCAAATGGAAAAGGTAAACAAAAAAAACTTTTCACGTTGACTCTCTGTTGTGTAGAGAAAGAAAGAGAGACGACGAAGAAGAAGAGTGGGGGAAAGAAGCTAAGGTAGAAACCGTGTCACATCGCATTTCATTTTACATTCTTATCGATTCACTAGGGAAAAGGTGAAAGCCCTCTTTCTAAAAGGAGGGAAAGACAAGCTATATTACATTATGATGATGATGATGATAAACAAGAGAATGAACTACATTTTTTGTCGTCATGTGTGGTGTGCCAATAATGCACTATCAACTATGAAGAATGAAGACAAGACACGGTGAACTGATATTCAACGTCGATATTCTGTGTATTCTCTTCACTCACTCAATTTTCCTTTCCCTTTCTTCCCCGCATGATGTGGAATGTGATATAGTTAATAAAAGCAAAGACAAGGGAGGGAAAGCATCCCACAACGTGGAAAACGACGTCCCCCATAATAATATTAAGTACACATGACACGACGACAACCTGGCTGGAGTCACATCACAAATGGGACGGTTTCATCATCATCGTGTTTTGTATGCTTGTGAGCAAAGTCATAAGTGGAAGGAAGCATGAGCTGAGCAGAGCTAGTCAAGAAATTCACGGTGGGACACTTGACAAAGATTGGATTGCCGACAATAATCGACAATATAAACCTTGACATGACATATGTGGTTTATTTATCTCTTGTATCCTCTGATGACTATCATCTCTCTCTTTTCGTCTCTCTAACCTTTTTCATAGGAGCTTCTTTACATAATAAGATGCATATTTGCGATGCCATGCCACAGTTTTCACTTTCACCGTGTTTGTAATGATGCTGAAAAACACGTATGAGGAGGACTACGAGCAAAAAGCATTGGCTGACATGACACAAAGAAAAACATGTAAATTAGGTTCAGTAAAGCTGTGTAACATGACTGTAAATTGTAAATGTAGTGTGAAATCATGGAGCGTGAACAAGGTAATGTATTTTCTCTCTCGGCTTCACTCACTCCCTTGTCAGCTAACATCCCATTTCCTCACATTTCGACAAGAGTATTTTTTTTGTATGTGTGTCAACTCAAGTCAAGTCAAACTAACAAAAAATGTATCTATTTTCCTCCTGACATACATACATACATATATTTATCTACGCCAATGCAATGCAATCCAAAGAGACACATGAATGTGCA
The DNA here is from genome assembly GCA_964034955.1 of Orchesella flavescens. Classification (NCBI taxonomy): domain Eukaryota; kingdom Metazoa; phylum Arthropoda; class Collembola; order Entomobryomorpha; family Orchesellidae; genus Orchesella; species Orchesella flavescens. The sequence goes on along the minus strand of OZ035957.1, from coordinate 4,237,361 downwards.
CATCATGAAACTTTAGTGAAATGAGGGCTTCTATTTGCACTTGGTCGCCTCTCTTATTCCTTTTTATGGATTCAACTTGTGTGAAATCAGATGGGAGCTATTCTCTCTCTCTCTCTCTCTTGAAGCTTAGATGGTGGGATAGGATGTGCCGTTTGCATTTGTCGATATATTAAAAAGCATGATGAAATCATATGAGGAGAGAGAGAGAGTGAAAAGGAAAATCTCATGTCATCTTGTTTTTTCCTCGTCAGACATGAGTGAACACAAAAGTTAATTCAGTTTTTCATGTGTTGACTCTCACTCTCAAGGTTCTTATTTTGCTTTGTGGAATACATTCGACATTTTTATAGGTGGTGGTGCGAATTCTCATTCTCATGTCTTTTTCCTCCATTTCGTTCGTTTTGAAAACAACAACCTAAATTTGAAATTTTTACTTTCATAACGGGGAAAAAGGAAGCCATTTCTTGAAATAGCATTTTTTCGCAATAGTACTTTTCTCAAAAGATATTGGGATACTGAATCAAATATTCATGATTTTCTGGTTGAATGTAATGTAGTAGATGTGTACCCCAAAAAATCGTCTGAAGTGAAAAGGGAAGATGCTCTATCTGTAAAATATAGTAATTTAGAGAAAGTTATGTACATGTTTTCGGTTTCCCTTGAAGTTGGAAGTGTACTACTTATAATGCATACGGATTTCCCATTGCATATATTATTATTATGCTTCACATACTACTAATACGAAGATCAAGGTAAAAGGAGTGGCAAAATATATGTGCACCTATTTACATTTTCTCTTTGTATACTCATGAATATTTTAGAAATCGCTCAAGTAAGAAAGTAACTGCTGATTTGATATGAGATTTGGAGTTTTATTCTTGCTTTCTTTAATGCGGAATTGGATTAAGAAATAAGGTGTCAGTTTCTCATGTTGTAAACTGTTTAGTTACCATTAAGTTAGTAAATATGGTAAAAATGGTGGAACACCATGAATAAATTGAGAAATGTATACGTGTGCTAGTGTTTTCAAAACTTGAATCATGTAAACGCTCATGTAGAATAAATCTAATTGGAAAATATTTGTATCGTATCAAAGATAAGTTCTCAGTAGATATGGATAGTCGCACATTTAATAATTGATTGAAAAGTGCTCGTGAATTTCTGATCATAATGGGTATTTTTCATGTTATAGAGGTATTTGAATTTGATGTTCATTTTTTTCAGTTTTCTGACATTTGATGAAGTGCTTTCTTTGTAAACTTTTGTACACTCCTAAACTATCTTGTTATTGTCTTTCTGTCAGCTTAAAATGATTTACAGCAGGGAAAAAAGTTGCAGACGAAAAACGCTCCATTCAAACCATTCCATTGAATACACACAGACATATTATTGTCCTTTCACTTTTTCCCATTTTTAGCTCCGCACTGTATACGACGCTTTAAAAAGTTGTCGTTGTCATTCAGAATTGTTGATGTAACTGCACCTGTTATTTGTACAAGATGGGACAATGACACGAAAGCATTCTTTTTGGTTGGGATAAGAAAGAATGAGAAAGAAATTCTAGATGAAATTTTTTCTTCTCCGCACATCGCATCGTCTGGAGTTGGTGGCATACAATAAATACAATACAATAGAGTAGAGAACATTGTCAAGCTTACATAATATACACACACATGTGTCATATGTGTAAGGCTTCACCAGACCAGTTCTCCGCTCTAGAAAAAAGAAGAATGGAGGCAGCCAACATTATTTTATTATGTACGTTTTTTTCTTTCTTTTGCATACGGCTGCACTGGAGACGATGACGGTGAGACGACGACAAATAAATATTTCTTGTTGTACATTTTTTCGAATCACTTACGACGTACTTTCACGTACTTGAGGTAATTCGCCTTTTGGGGCTTCAACTGCCGTAATAATAGGAGGACTGGCAACAAAATTGAAAATTCAGCAGGAGGCTTCCACTCACTTTCTTTTCCTACTCGGTTTCTCGCCAAAAAAGCGAAAGTTGTACTGAAGTACAAGAAATTGTAGGAGACATGGCATGTTGCGTTATATATGCACATACATTTTTCTTTTTGCGTGATAAACTACAAGGAAATAAGAGATGGACGAAAATAGTCCTTTTTCTACACATGCTTCATTTATTGCAATCCCACTGTATATGCTTCCAGGGACTTTTTTTTTGCTGACGCAACCAAATGTTATATTATTATACCCTTGTGGATGTGTCAAACTAGATACACTTGTGTATGTACCCTTACTTTTAAGCCTTTCCATGCCTAAATATAATTTGCAAATACTAAACTACCATATACCATACCAGCCAGCAGCTTCCACTCTTATTTAAGTTTTGAATAATAATTTTTCCCTTATTGAAGCTATAAAAGGCCCACATATTATTAATATTATGTTAGGTACATTACGCACATAGGTACAACTTCAAGATTCTTTTTCTTGCTCAGTAAATTCGAGTACAGCACGAGGACAAACATGTGGAGCATAGTATTGGAAAATAGAAAAATAGGCATTTTCCGGTTAGTGAAAGTCCGACTTTCTATAATATTTAGGTGATGAGATAATATATTTGAATGTGAATGTATATTTTTCTAGCAATATATATAATATGTACACACCTCACTTCACATCACAGGGAGTAAAAACGCAGTTTTTTGGAGCAGAAACAATTTTCGGCAGTAGTGCACTGGTGTATATGGGGTGCGGTATAGAATATAGGAGATTGTTGAATGAGAGATGAGAATGCAACATAACATTCGGTTTTCCTTTTTTATAATAATCATCATAATGTATTCACGCCCCATATGGTTGTTATAAATTGAAAATATCGCACACAATCTCATGTGTCACATGATGGCAACCAGATTTTTTTCCGTATTCAACTCAACCGTCTACCAAACCAAACCTAACCAAACTAAACCACCAAGCAAATGGAAAATAGGGGAGAGCAGAGAAGAGAATGCGACTGTGACAGTGAAATTTATTCTTGTAGCATAAAAACATTTTTTTATTTTCAAATCATATTGCTGGAGTCGCTAACCGTCCTCCTCTTGTAACTCTTGCTAAACCGTCTTTTGGTGTGATGTTTATCGTGTGAACAATCAATTCTATATGTGCAATTTCATGCATGATGATATTTTTGCACACTTTCTGCGGGTTTTTTGGGGGAATACTCTATACTTTCAAAAGGCAGATAGATATATGAAGAAATGATGGAGAGATGGTTGGAGAAGTGGAATGCACTCAATTTTGTTCAGACCAGACCAGACCCCTAAGTATTATGTTTCTATTTCAAGTGATGTGAGCGAAAGTGCTTATAAAATATATGTAACCATACCTGTGCACTTTACACAGGTGCAAGTTTCATTTTACATGGTACACTTTAGACTTCACTCCACACTCCACACACTCTCCTCGTGTTTCAATTTCATCATCATGTTTGGTGATGTGATGATGGGATGATCATTCGGTTGAATTTAGCAATTGTCTCAGAGTACCGTCTCAAGTTTCCTCTCTACTACTATTCCACCCTTTTGTTTGTAGGCTACTAGAACACAGAACAGCCAGAAAATTCGCAGGATTGCGACTGGGAGTTTCCCCGCTTCCAAAGTTTTGATTAGTTTCGTTATTCAAGGTAATGGAATGAGAAGTTCTCCCCCAGCCCACAGACATACATGAGAATAATGTAAGAGGATGGGAATGGGAGGTGCCATTTCACATCAGACCAGCAAAGCAACTATCAACTTCGACAGTGAAAATTGCAACATTGTTTAGATCCCTATAAGAAAAAATGATAAATTATAGGTTGACAGTGGCGTGGCATGGCGTGACAAATTTTGTTATATGTCGTTGTATGACTTTCGTAATCCCACAAATTCGACACAAACCATCTTTTACTTTATTTCAGACGTTAAAAAAGGATCTTGAAATAGTATAGTTGTCTGGCTGGGAAAGGTAGATTAAGTTTTTTTTGATAAAATGGCACATATCGCACACGAAGCCCTGTCGTAATAAGAAAACGATAAGACCCTCTAGTTAAGTAATTTGGTGTTTATCACCGCTCCACCGGTTCATCTAACAATTTAGCCATGTTATTATGTCTGCTGAAAATAAGCTGATATAATTCCTAAAGGGCTTATTTGTAGAAAGCTCGAATGTACAGAATTCTTTGAAAATTACGACAGTCAGCAGTATCACTAATTGAATACATTTAAAGTATTATGATAGCTTCTAGCGTATTTTAAGAATATCCGCATGGCCGAATTCAATTTGCTCATCAGCTGCACTCTCAACTACATCTGTGCCCAACTCACACAAAAACAAATCTGCTGATGGGATACATTTTTCGGAGATTTTTTTAAAAATATAACGACAGTGTAGTCTTACACAAACGAAGTGAGTTTTTTCCCGATAGAAAATAAAGAAGTTACAATTTTCGACAGGAAAAGTCGCAGTCACTAGGCTTTTCATAAGAGCTTAATAACTATGGGTTTGGTCTTGGTCTGATAAAAGTCTACCGATATGACGACACACAAAGTCAGAAAGAGAAAGTAAGCCACAGCATCCACCTTACCACATCAACGGCCAAGTTTTTATCCCCACATATTTTGTCGTAGCCCCTTTCTCTTAACGCTCACTATTATACGACACTACGGCCCTTGTTCGTTTTCTATTCTCTAGTCTTCTTATCGCTGGCAATTTCCTTAGAAATTATTCCCTTCTGTGGCATTGCATTAGAGTAATTTTATGAAACTTTCTGATTCCCTCTACCAAAAGTATTTGGAGCTGGAATGGAGCACACACAACACACTCGATCCTCCTCATCTTCTTCTTTTTCTAGCCATAATGTGGTTGTGGTTTCTGTTCTCCACTATTTAGACTTTCCAAGACATTTTCTTTAGAAGAGGAAGACTACATATGTGGTGCTCAGCTTTAAACTAATGAAACTAACTTAGAAAACCGGTCTAAATGGTGAGACAAGCAGATGATGCATCGTTGGCCTACAAAAATATTAGGGGATGTAGTAATGTGTTAATAAAATTGCATGTGTGTGCCATCTGAACAGCAGAAGCTTGAGCTTAATAATAGAATATCTAGCTCACAATCTTAATATACACATATGGATATACCTATAAAAATAGTCTACTTTACTCTACTTTCATCTCCCTTTTTATCAAAACTTTTCTTTCTCCAACTCAAACTCGAACTCGAAATGAGCTGCTTGCTTCAAGCTTGTCATTTTTGTTGACTAAAGCCCACAATCAACTTATACCAATTGCAAATAATGCTACTCAACTCTCTCCATATGTGGTGGTGAAAGGAATAAGAAAAACGAAATAGTTAAGAAATTGGATACATTTATCTCAAATTTGAAAGCTGGTCCTGGTCTTGGTTTTGGTCTTGGTCTGGTGAATGAAATGAAGAAAGCAACAAAAACATGCAATTTGCTGTTGATAATGTACGTTGCTTCCAAAGTTAGATGAGAAGGAGAGAGCCGCCCTGCTGCGTTATGTAATAAAAAGGGTGAGGTTCAATTAGCTTGTGCAGAACTACTGTGACATTTTACTTTCTCCTCGAGACAAGAATGGCTTTTAGTAATCGTAAAATGGGAAATGGAATGAGGGATATAGTAGAAAAAGTATATATTATATACAGAAATGAAATGGAATAGAATGCATAGTGACAGCAATATAATACTTAAGTTTGTTTTTCAAGCTTGATTGTATATCACATCACATCGCCACCACACCAAACCATACCAAAACCATACCACCTCCAACTTGCCATTTGGTTTCCTTTCTAAGAATATCATAATGTAATGTGCCATCCACATTCACCCACAAAAAAATACCGCACTTGACTGCAAATATTGCAGTTGAGTCTTGAGTGTGAAGGATTTTTAGCTCCGTTTTCTTTTTGGAGATATCAAAAAAATACGTACATTTTTCATATCAAAAGTAATCCTCTTTAGTCTCCCCGAAAAAGAGGATGGATACAATATAAAATCCAGTTTGTTTCTTCATCCTCAAAAAAAATATTTTTATGAAGCCGTCAAAAACATTTACAAACTGGGTGGAGCACCCACACATTTCCATTCCATTGAGAACAGTGAGATTATTAACAACAAAAAAAGGCTAAAAGTCAACTATACTTCAAGTCAACACCATAATATATATAAATATATATAATATTATTACAAATTCGGCTTCCTATTGCATTGCATTGCATTACAGCAGTCGAAAAGATTTGTTAGGCTTTTTCATTAGAGCTTAATGTGACAAAAAGCAGGCCAGGCCACACCAGACTAGCTATTGTTCCAACAGAAATGGGTTTTGAGCTTTCCCCTTCCCTTTTTTCTAACCCACACCCAAAAAACGGCTGAGTTTTACTTTCAGGTTCAGAATCGTGAGGGTACAATTGAGGGTACAATGAGGGTGCATGGGGAGTTCTGAGGGTACAATGAGGGTACATGGAGAATGGTGAGGGTACATTGGTGAGGGTACAATGAGGGTACATGGAGAATCGTGAGGGTACAATTGAGGGTACAATGAGGGTACATTGGTGAGGGTACAATGAGGGTTGAAATGAAGGTCCAAAAATAGCTGGGCTGGGCCTTATATATAAGGTCTTGGACCTTGTATATAAGGTCCAAAAATAGTTTTTATTGAAAATAATTTTTGAACAAAAAATTATGAGGTCCAAAATTATAAAACAAATTTTACAATTAATTTAAGCGAATTTAAAATTTTTTTAAGGTGGCAATTCTATTTTTTCACATACTGTAACACTGGAACCGATTTTTGAAAATTAATTTTTTAAATCCTATGCATAATTTGCATAAGAGCTATTTTTGGACCTTATATATAAGGTTTGAGCACTGACTGAAGTAGTGACTTGTGATTGTTTTTCAATGAATTACATTTAAATTAAAAAAGTAGCAAAAACTGACTGACCTTCAATTGTACCCTCACGATTCTCCATGTACCCTCATTGTACACTCACTAATGTGCCCTCACGATTCTCCATGTACCCTCATTGTACACTCACTAATGTGCCCTCACGATTCTCCATGTACCCTCACTAATGTACCCTCACCAATGTACCCTCATTGTACCCTCACCAATGTACCCTCACCATTCTCCATGTACCCTCATTGTACCCTCAGAACTCCCCATGTACCCTCATTGTACCCTCAATTGTACCCTCACGATTCTGAACCTGAAAGTAAAACTCAGCCCAAAAAACAGCAACTGCTGCATCCAAGTCCAACACACCACAAAACTGCTTAAACTGTCTAAAACTGAAATCTACGAGTACGAGAACGAGTTGAGCAATGAAGATATGAAATACAATATTAAACTTGTCATAAACTTTTTTTAAAAGAGATTTTCACGTCAACAATGCCATCCATTGGGATTTTTTTTCTTCGCAGTAAAAGTAAAGTAAAAGTATGAGATGGAATGAAGTTGATTATTAATGTTCTGAAAATAGTTAAAATACACAATAGGGAAAATAATTGTATTGCTTTGCTTTGCATTGCTGCTGAATCAATCACAAAATGAAACCTGACCAGCAGGCAAAAAAGAAAATCTTTTTGAACTAAAACTTTTTTAGCGAAAAAAAAAGTTTGAAGAAGAAGAGTAGTATTATCGTCCGCCGCGCATAATGATTCCCGGAACAGCAATGTACATCCCCTTCCTAACTAATAAAAAGGGAAAGTTGTTTCAGACAAGTTTTATAGAAAAGTTGGCAATGAAATCTAAAATCACAGCATGAACAATGGTTCATGCTTCTCTCTTGTCTTTTTCTCTGGATTTTTGTTGGGAATAATAATAAAGAATAAAAATTGGGATGCGGCTGGATCTGATGTGAGGTAAAAAAGTTGGATTGGTACTCTCTACGAAAAACTTTTCTTCTTTTGTTGAGGAATGAAAAATGTTGGAGAATTTGACAGAATGTATGTACGCTTTGGTCAATTGTGTGGAGAAAGATTGGGAGTGTTTTTTCTCTCAGTCTGCTTTGCTCCGTGACATTTGCTTTCTTTGGGTATAAAAGTTTTTGCTAATAAATCAATTGTTTGTCAGCAGACAGTTGGGTTGTATCTAAAAGTAAAGTAAAAGGATGCGCATTTGCGTTGAAGAATGAAAATGAAATAATGAAATCTCAGCGTAGGTTGTTGCAAACGCACTTTTAGAATAAATTGTAGAGTGGGGGAAATGAAAAAACCAGAAAGATTGAATCGAAGAAGCAAACTTTTTATTAGTGTTTTGGTAAAATTTGGATTTAAATGCATAATTGAAACCTCGCCGACGCTATGAAAAGTATATGAAACTTATTTATTACAACAACAAGTAGATACTACAAATTCCTGGTATGCAGGTATCTTGAGGTACAAAAATGTAATGGCAACTTTAAATTCTTTGTTGCAGATGTTAAATGAGTTGATTTCCACCCTGGAAATCCGCCTTCCATTTCCACCATCCCGTAGCATCCGAGCAGGAGTTCAAATGCCAACAATCAAATTAGCTCTCCTGATTCTGGGTAAGTCTAGCAGATGCAAAGATATTATTTTTCTCTCCCATTTATTTAACCCTTGCGAAGAAGAAGCACTTGCAAAAAGAAAGTAATTTGTAATGCCATTATTCCATGAAAGTAAAATTGGAAGAGTGTTTCAGTTTCAACAACTCGTTTAATGTAAAGTTGCAATTTTTTACAATCACCTTTGATGATGAGAATTGAGAGAATGTTTCTAGTATAAAAATTCGTTTTCAACGACATGTATATACCTATACTTCCATCCATATATAGGCACTTAACATAAAAATATTTTTTGGTAGGTGTATGGGCATCAGCCATCCCCACGGGAGCAATCCTCACGGAAAGCCCATTAAATCCTCATGTTAATCCAACTCCGCTTCCTTCTTCACTGCCAACAAGTGGAGGAGTTTCCCTTTCGTTGTTGTCAGCGGATCATGAGATTCCCATTTTTGCTTCCTCATCCTCATCCTCACAAGAGACTACAGGAACAGACGAGCTTGGATCAACTAGGTTTAAAGGGAAAACAAATAGGAGTAATAATGTTGTTGCTGATTATTACAAACAAGACTCATTCCTTCCTTTCTCCACCTCCCATCCACCAACGACGAAAATAACATCATCACCAACACCAACCCACTCTCCTTCTCTAAAGCCTTACCAAGCAGCTCTCCATTTTAATGGACGATTTCCTTCGTCAAATGAAACCATACCTTTTGTATCATCATCGTCTTCTTCAGCAGTGGATTCACTAGAGATTTCACTGACGACAACGACAACGACTCCTTCCACAACTAGATTTGTTAGCAAAACACAAGAAATCGCTGCAGGAGGTACTAGCAAATTTATTAGTAGTCCTTTTCTCCAACACTCCTCCGCATCATCATCATTGTCAAGAGCCTCAACCTCAGAGTTTACTCATTCTTTCCTGTCTCTTGCAAAACCCACGCCAGGAAAAAGATCCGTTGAGGAGGAAGAGGGAATGATCAAGGAGTCTATAACTACATTTCCTGACAAACCACCACCACCACTCTCATCCTCATCTCCTTCAACACCCTCCTCTCTATCTTCTACAACAATAGATGATGTTGAGACTAGCTCTACAGACGGGAAACAATCAAATATCAATTTACTTGGTAAATTATGGGCGAGCACTCGATCAGCAAAACTCAATTTAACAGATGAGCATCGATCCCTTCTCCGAATTGAATCAGAGGATGCTGCTGCTCCCACATCATCATCATCCTCCCCGTTGAGATCAGGAGTGGTAGTAGTGGCCACTTTATTGAGTCAAGACTTGGAGAAAAGGAACAAGAAGGAAGGAGCTCAAAATCAAGTTACCTCAACCAAATCATCCGCAAGCAGCATCACTACTACTACTACCGAGAATTCGTCTAGATTTCCTTCCTCTGTTCTTACTAATGCTCCTGCTGTGTCTGCTTCTGCTGCTGCTCTTTTCAATGGTTTTTCCTTCGTTGATCCAATTGATGTTGATGTTGATGGAGACAAAGGAAGACGACGAGCAGGTACGGGGAAAGAGAGGAGAGCTGAAGATGAAGATGATGATCATCATCTTCCACCGAAATCTCGCTCTCTGTCAAGTACAACAATAAAGCCGATGTCAACCGTATTATTATCATCACCACTTTCTCCTGCTTCCTTTGACATGACATCATTACTACCTTCCTCCTCTCCAACTCAAACTAAGCTACCACCACGACTACCATTTCATCAAGAAGAAGATGTTGATCATGTCAAAGAGAGTGATTCCAATGTGCAGCAAGCATCACTGCTCTCAACAACATCCAATTTTCCCTTTTCAACTTCGTCAACCTCGAGTGGTGATGATCATTCTCACAAGGAAAGTCCATCTCAAGAGAGAAAGAATGCGGATGAGGATGAAGGTGAAGAAGAAGAGGCAACAGTGATGACAACGAAATTAGCTTTTCCTATTCTTGAAACTGGAGAAAGCGACAAGGAGAATGTAATCAAATTGAAGGACTCATCATCACCGTCTTCTTCGTCTTCTTTATCATCTGCACAGCAAACTGGAAAAGACAGTGAAAAAATCTCTCGTCATCATCTCATGCTTTATCCAGAATGGTTGTCTTCAGGTGGCGTGTATCCCGATGATGACACGAGTGCCCAACAATTGTCACCGTCATTAGGAGTGGGAGCTGCTGTTGCTCAACAACAAGCCAGTGTTTATAATGGGAATGGGAGTGTCGTCAATAATGGTGGTGGAGTTGACTACTACAATGAGCCAGAATATGAGCATTTAGGGAGTGGAGAAATCGGTGGTGTCAATGTCAATAGCGTTTCTCATATTTCGAGTCATCTTTATAATTTCGCTGTTCCCAACAGAAACTTGCCTCCACCACCACCACCACCTCCCCTTCCACTTACGGAAGAGGAGGTGGACATTCGTGATGAGGATGAGTTCAAGCGATATGCAAGACTCAGGGAAAAATTGGCGGATGAGTTGTTGCAGGATGTTGTGGCTGCGGCGGGTGCAAGAAGGAATTGGCAGAGTGGTGGGCGAAACAATAATAAAAATAATAATAATAATAATAATAGGGACCATGAGATGAGTATGATTCAAGAGCTTCCTCAAGATGGTGGAGAGGAGGAGGAAGCGGGTGAAAGAGAAAGTAGAAATGTTGCTGCTGCCTCACCAAAGCAGCTAACTGCCGGTAGTGGTGGTGGTGGTGGTAGTGATAGTAGTGGTGTTGTCTCGACGGAAAGTCCGCAGGCTATCATTGCACAACAAAGTGGGCTAGCGGATGTCATCTCAAGAGGAAGAATTGATAGTGTCATGTATGTCTATTTTGGTGATAAACTCAATGACTATCATGCGGAGGAGATTGCTGGACGAGTGATTCAGGTATAAAAATACTTTCTGTACATATTTTCATTCATAAACATTAATATAAATAGATTGTTAACAAAAGATGCCGTACAAAAAATCTATTATAAAACTTTATAATTTTACGAAACGTAGGTATTGTTGATGACACTCTGCTGAGGTTATCTTTTCCATTTATACTTTAATGTTTTATCGCAAAAGTTTCAACTAGGAATATCGGTTAATATCTTACCGTTTTTAGCATACAGCGACTGAGAGCTGCCAAGAATTCTAGTGCACAAAATAAGTTTTTAAAAAAGGGGCAACATAAGAAATTAATTTGCGAATAAGATTTTATTAGCACCTTGTTAAGACTACAGCTACTACCTACATGTTAATATAACTGCTTGTAATATATATGTATTTATGTAGTGGAGGAACAGGAAGTTTCATTCCCACATCCTAAAAAAATATGTTCTTTTAATTACAGGCAATCGGGGGCGTAATAGCAGCAGTCGCCCAAGTACTGACAGTTTTAGGAGCAGCCAAATGTGTCCGTCGAAATGCTCCCACGTACACTCTTCCAGTGCATCTGCACATTGGATTCGCTTTGCTCATTTCCAACCTTTTACTTCTACTTGCAGTCCACGTAAGTTCAAAATGGCAAAAAAAAGTTATATGACTTTCCTTGTTTTTTATAAAACTTTCTCTCTTATATAAAACCAAAACCAGCATAAAACAAAATAGTCCATCACATCACATCACATCACCCTTGGCCTTAAAAATGATGATGCCAATGATGATGATGATGATGTGTGCCCTTTTAACTATGACAAAAGTAGAGGACATGCATTGGAGCATGTCTATATAGGTCTGGTCTCTAGTTCTAGTCCCATTGCTTTCCCTACTACTACTCCCTGTCATCATCATCATCATCATCATGAAAACTTCCATCTGCAAGCTTTATGGTTCAGTGCTGGTGCTAATGAGGCATGGAGTCATTAGCCGTTAGGAGGAAGTAAAGACGACAAGGAATTACTAATGGTCATGGTCATTGCTGCAGAAAATGGACATTCCTGACGACACTTTACGATGTGATATACCCGACCTCTATACATCACCCTATTACGTGGCGTGGCTCTATGGTGTCTCTATAGATTGAGTCTAAGCTTCTTTTAGTCCTCCAAAATGGGTAGGTCAACGGCATCCCATCCCATTCTCCTCACATCACATCACAAGTTTCCCTGTTGTTTCATTAAGGGACAATGACAATGCATACACTTCTCTAGGAAGTTTGTTGACAACCTTGCTGCTGTTTAAAACACAACACGATACCACCACACCACATCACAAGCGGGGGAAACCTCCATGATATATGGCGGGTTCTGATATAGATTTTACAAAAAGTTAAGGCCGCAGTAGAGCTACCATTGACATTGGTTTTGGTTATAGAGGAAGCTATTCTCCTGATAGTGACAAATAACATGGTGGAATGTCCAACTAAATTAGGAGGAAGGAATAGTAATCATTTGCGTTCTCACATTGTGTATTGATGATAATGATGGGAACCACAAAGGCTGCTTATCAAACGGTTACTGACTTAATTTTCATTGATGACTAGAGGTATATTCTTATTAGCTTATTCTAACTAATACTAATGGATCGGTTGATGTCGGGTGGCAGGACAAAGTTGCTAACTGCATTCTTGTGGAAAAGTTAAAATGCTTTTCATTGATTCATTTATTCCATATCTAGACTTCACATACAATTAATGGTTTCTTGTTTCTTTTCATATTGGATTTGTAGTGAAGCCAAGCCAAAATGCATTTTATTCAACATTCATGTATGCTCATGAAATTAATTTTGAAACGTAAAACGGTTGACTGTTTTGTAATTTTCGGGTTCTACATAAGTTCTAAATTGAGTACGATTTTTGTATTAAAATTGTCATATTATTTTATTCAATATGCAACTGGTTCGCCAAGGTTTTGTGGTAATGGTGTTTCCAGTCACGAACTTCAATCTTGTTCTTAAGAAAATTTCATTTCCTTTTATATTTCGCTTTCCCTTCTTTTTTTGTTACTCTTTACACCACAATCTGTTTTTCGTTTGAGAGCATTTAAAATGAAGCTTTCACTCCGATGAGAGAATCCCTTTGAAGTTGGGAAGCAGAGAAAGGAAGTTGGCAAATGAGTCTGGAAGTTGACTAGTCACATAACATAATACACTTACTTTCTATTCCACCCTTGTGATTTCCATTATTTTCATCAAAATTGAATTGAGAAAAAGAAATGTGGAATGGAAATGGTTACATTTTATTATTTCTTGGGAACTTATTATAAAAGTAATAGAAAAAGGAGTCTGCAGTCCATCTTTGCATCGCATCGTCTTTTCTCTTTTCTTTCTTCATTCCTCAACTTTTTGTCAGACAATGGGTTCATGGTTGAGTAATAAGCAGTATATCTTTCATCTTCCAGAGTGTGCGGACGGTGTGTGCTTTGCTTTACAAGAATTTACATTGGAGCTTCTTGAAAAGCTTTGTTGTGAAATGTATTCTGTTCCGGAATAGTAATAAACTTGAAGAGGGGAAGTTTCAGTAGCATGAAGAAGACTCTTTTACAGGAAAATGATGCGTGTGAGCAAGGTACAATAATGTTGAAATTGTTGCTCAACTTATTATTCTTGAGCGTGATTCTGATTTCCTTTCATTCCACGAAATGATTTGCCAATGATGTTGCGTTGTTGTTTGTTTTGTAACAAATCAATGCATATATACACTGCACTGCTAGCGTTCTTTCAAACAAGAAGAAAAAGGAAATATTGTGTTAGTATATCTATTCTTTCCAATAGAATGTCGAAGATATGGTAGTATTACGCGTGAAGTTGAATCGTTTTATTATTTGTTAGCACTACCTTCATAAACTGCAGTGGATTGGAATCTATACTGCAATGTAATTATTTATTTTCATCACCTTTTTTATTTTGGCGCTTTAATACAGCAGTAATTTCAAATAAAATGAATGAGACCAGCAAAATAGCGACCATTCCTAAATTATAGCTGCGAGTTCCACTTTGATTTGGTTTTAGCGTAATAATAATTGTTTTCAAACTTAATCCTGAAAATACTAGACCACCTATGCTTAAAATTGTCACCCATAAATATTTCCTATAATATTATGCCGCATCACGGCCAAAAGTTGGTTTTGAAGAGGTTCCAAATTACTATACCCCATTTAAATACTTAACTTGCTTAGAATTTTCCGCAAATTTTAAAGACCCCATTACAACTAATACAACCTCGCCCTGAAGGTGTTTCCCGAGAATTTTATGTGATATCTGTATCAACTCAAAGCCAGCGGGATCACTTCTTTTAGATCTCACGTTCTCTTCATTCCTCGTTCCTTCCATTTTCCCTGGCAAGTGAGCCCTTTGAAATTATACAATATGATCTTGAAAATTCAAGCCAACCAACTAATGTAGAAGCAATGAGGAGAGAATTCAACACATCACAAGAGGCAATGCAATGGTATTAACTAGCAGTACCCAACTGGGATGGTATTTCCTTTTTGTAGTCAAAATCATCTTGATTACATTTCTCTTCCGATTTTTTAAAAGACAAACTAACTCATTGGGGATCGAGGACACTCTTCTCTGAACTTGCATCCCAATTGGGTCGTCTACTTGTACAATCACCTTATTAACATGTGATAAGCTTGGAGCTAGCATAGCTACTTCCACATTTTTGCCAGCTCTCTTCCTTCTTCTTCTTCTTCTTCTCTTTTTTGGCCTTTGTGCCTTCTAGCAATTCTTGGAACAGTTCTGTTCTGTTCTCCTTTTGAGCCATCATGTCTACCCTATAGCTTTCTTCCTCCGCACTGAGACAGAGAGAGTCTATGGTGTCTTGGGCTATTTACTTTTACTTTCTTCCCTTCTATTTGTCCTTTCTCTGTGTCATGATGATGAGCAAAGTTGAAAGTAGAATGAAAGACACAAGGAAAATGTTTCTCCACACCAGAATGCAAAATGCCTTTGGTTGCTAGCTACTTCATGAGGAGAAAGGAGTGTGCTTAATATTTTGCATGCAATTTGTGTAAGAAAATAGAAAAAGAGCGTAGTTGGGAGTTGGACATGTGAGCGTGTGTGTGTGAGAAGAAGGCAAAACATTTGCAAGACATTGGGATGAGTATAGAAAAAGATGATGATGATGATGATTCAAAGGAAAGGGTCCACAGGAATTTAGTTGGTACTTGAGTCAGAGGAGAAAAGCAATAGTGACAAAGTAGGCTAAGTAGACATCCTTAAGAGACACAATAATATTCATATATAAAAGCATATATAGTTGATAGTATGCAGAGAAAATTATAGGGGAAAATATTATGTGACTTCTTTTTTTATAGATTCAGTGAAAAGGTGGATATTGTAACTGCTATTTTAAGCAAATATGTGTGTGCATATCATGAGAAAATATGTATGTGGAGGGGAATGGAAATAAGTGCATGCATGATGAAGGCAGGTTAAAAATGTATTTCCCTTCCTGTATGAGCAGGAAGAAGCAACAGAAGTGTACTAGAGGAGAGAAGAATTTGGTGGGTATAATGTAAAAGTACATATAGTTTGGCGAATGTGAATACGACGTGGTGGTGACCATATGCCAAGCAAGAGAGAGAGAGAGAGAGGAAGGGAGAGACTATATATAGTATCCAGTGAGCATGGTGAAAGTCTAGGGAATGGTTTGGGGAAAGTGTGATCATGAATGAAACATGAGGTGGAAATTCTGACGGGAGTTAGTTTTACCAGTGGCACTACTGCTACTACTACAACGACACTACCAGGAACCATGTCCTAGCTTTCCTACCCTTTTTCTTGTCTTGCTTAAAAAGTCGTGTGAATGTAGTGAAAGTGTATAGAGAATAGAGAAAGAAAAAGAAAGGAATCTTGAGACAAGTTGTAGAGTAAAATTGTCGTGGCCTCTGTAGTCACCCTTATGTAGAAAGAAAGAGAGTTGTAGATGTAT
The DNA here is from genome assembly GCA_964034955.1 of Orchesella flavescens. Lineage (NCBI taxonomy): Eukaryota > Metazoa > Arthropoda > Collembola > Entomobryomorpha > Orchesellidae > Orchesella > Orchesella flavescens. The sequence continues at coordinate 4,220,949 of OZ035957.1, read as the reverse complement.
GTACTTATTATTAGAGTCGATGTACTTTGAAGAATACCTTCTTTTCTTCAGACACTTCCCCACTAATATATTCTTGTGCTCTCTGGAATTTCTTTGTGAGTTGGAATGTATGGTGATGATGATGATGAGGGGAGCCAAGAATTCAACAGGGACGGATGGGGAAAGCCTTTAGTACCTGGTCCTGGTTCTCTCGTGTGTGGTAGAGATAGGGCAGTGTAGTACACACAACACAAAACACATGCTTCATAAAAACTTGTCCATTTGTTCATTTTGATTTGCTTTTAGGAGGTAGGTCTTGTTGCTATTTTTTTTTGGAAAAACAGTTTGTAATGGTGGGCTTTTAGGGAAAGGATTGTGATTGCACCCAAGGCTTTAAATTGATGTAGAAAGGTAGCGGAAGTAGTAGTAGTAGAGCCTAGCGAAGGGTGTTGCATTATTTGAAGTGACTGCGTCGTCTTCTTCCGCCTTTCAAAAGGATTTAGAAAATACGAATGCTTACTTTTTTTTTACTGAAATTTCACTTGGAGCCTGAAGGAGCAGGAGAACCTTGAAAGAAGGAAATGCAGAATGCCTAATGAATATAAGCTCAGCATTATCTACGGAAATGATATGGCATCATTTTTTTCCCTTTTGGCGTGCGCGTGTGTGTGCATGAAGGACGGACTGTAGAGTTTAGCAGCTGTACTGGTTTAGGTGGTTTTGACTGACATTTTACATTTCCTTTTGAGATATTTATAGAGAGCATTTAATATTTGTCGAAGCATTCTAGCACGACTCTGTACTATCTACTTTTTCAAACATTTTATAGCAAATAAACAAAGTAATTATAAACGTTTTGGTTTAACAATCCAAGAAGGTCAAATTGTAAATTTTTAAATTGATGAATTAAATCCCAAACACTTTCTTTCCCATTTTTTTTCAGGCAACCGAACCAACGGACATTTGCGCGACTGTAGCCATGATTCTCCACTACCTCCATTTGGTCATTGGTTGTTGGCTATTTGCTCATACGGTACAAACGTATCGTGAACTACGCCGACACGTTGAATCACCAAGTCTTCTTCAAGAAGATACGGAGGACCACGCATTTGGGGAGCTACCTAGAAGACATTCAAGACCAAGTATTCTTCCATACTGCTTTGCAGCGTGGTCTGCCCCACTACCCTTCATACTGGTAAGTTTTTTATTTTTTTAATCACTTTTTTTCATTTTCCTTCCTCGCTTTTTTCTCCAATTTGATGATATTGAGAAAAATGTTAAATTGAATATTTGTTCACAAACAACTTTTTTCTTTCTCTTGCCATATCTTTCTGGCTCCTTCGCCAGAAAGGGGCGGCACTCGGCAGCATTATTTTTTATGATTGTCAGTCACGTTGCAGCGTCCTTCAATTTGTCTTTTGTATTCAGGACAAGCTTTCAAAAAAAAAAGTTTTTTCATACTTTACTTCATACTCTGATCAGAATCGCTCGGATATTTTATTTTTTTCCCTCTGTGCACTCATTCATTCATTCATTCACTTCCAATCCGTGGGGAAAGTTGGCTAAGTGAATAAAAAGTTTATTTTCTCTAAAAACTAGCACTGTGTTCGGGAAAGAACGTCGCAGTTCTGGACAATATAGAGAGCTTGGCTTGGCTTTGGCAAGCCTGCTGACGATGATGATGATGATGATAAAACAAAATGGGGGGTACGAATGAAACGTACGTAACCAACCCGAAGGAAAAAGTTAGTGGAGCAATATGAAATATAGAGATGTGTGACAATTCCAGCAAATTTGTTATTGCAAACTTGTTGAAGACAAATGGAAATATGTTTGATGTAGAGTTAGTTGGGGAGTGTGGGCAAAAATCCATGATTTAAAAACTTTTTTTCTCCAGCTCTAAATTACCAACCAAGTCTGGGCTGGTGCTAGTAATTTCTTGCAGATAACTATAATTTTCAACCGCCAAACCAGCAGGTCTTGCTTTCATCTGTGTCGTTGTGTTGCAAATGATGTGTGTATGTGACCGTGTAAAAATTTTATTTTATACCCAACTGACACGTAAACTATAAATAGGATCGTGCTCGGAAGGCAAACCCGAGAACAGAACAGGCTATATAGTTGACCAGACCAGCAGATGGTCCAATTACAAGGATTTGTTATAGAAATTCCGGGAGTAATAATATCGTGTTCAAATTAAGTATTTGCCTTGATTTCATAAAAAAAACACACGTATACAATGCCATAATAATATCATACTGCTGAGAACTGGTTTGGTTTGGCTTGGTTTGGTGGAGCTCGTATATATTGGGGGCTGCTGCTGCTGTTGGCAAATAAAAGAGTTTGCTAATCGTAAGTGGCTTGCCATCAAAATGTAGTGCACCTGAACCAATTGCATATTTAATTGGTAGCAACATTTTACTCATGGGAATTCTTACGGGAGAAAAAAGTCCAGGAGTAAGTACCACCACTCTTAAAGAGAGCTTAAGACAAGAAGCTGCACGTTCAATAAAACGACCAAGACATGCCATGTAACGGCCCAATTTCATGTGAATTAGGAAGGTTGGTTCCTAACAAAAGCACCATAATTTCTCCTCCAAATGCATCCCATTTCGCTCAAGTTTACTGTAATTGGGAACATTGGTATGCATTTTATGCTGTTCCACGATACACTCAAGAAAGAAGAAAATACTCGAGGTTTTTTTTTGTGAAAACGCAAACGTTGCAAAAATAGCGGCACAGAAGTAGAAGCAGTCTTTCTTTTCTTTGCTCAGCAAGCACTACAACTAACTACTTGAGACGGAAGACGGCTCAAAATGAAGGTAAAATGTGTAGCTTTTTGTGGTGTGGTCAAGAGTCATTCCAAGCAATATCCACTCGGAAAAGGTAATTCCGGAAACAAGTTACTCCATGTTTATAGAGGTTTATATCCGAGAGCAAGTTGACTTTTGGATGAAGCTATATATATAAAACTCTCTTTAATAATGGTCATATAATAAAAGAAGAAGAAGAATTCTCAGCAAAAACTGACTGAGATGAGGATTTGAAAGGGTTGATATGGGATTTGGATTAGATAAACACACTAACCATTTGACCTTCATTCTTCTCTGGGCTTTTTTTCGTTGCAAAATTCTTCGAAAATTTCATTAGCCCACTACCACATCAAAAACAAGTCCCCAATTTAGGTACTCTTTTTGTCTTTGTTACGAAGAAACGAAGGAGCATGCAGGAGTTGCAGTTCTGGTTTGGCTGGTCTAAATTTGGAAAGGAAACATCATCCTGTTCCACGTTTTGCTTTTGCGCATTGTTGGAAGTTGGAATGGAACATAACATGTTATATGTTTTTAGCCCTGAACTTTTCAACTTTGAACAGACCAGAACAGATGTAATGCAATTGCAATCTATTTTGGAAGTTGATGATGGAATAAACTAAGCTAGAATGCATGGAAAGAACGTCATGTAACATCCTTCAAGTTTTATGAGCAGTCTATTCTATCCTATTGCATTATTAATAAAAGTGAATGAGTTTAGTTGGGCTCAGTTGGTTGGCTGGCGAATTCAAAAATAATACTACTAATCACGTGTCACATCACATCACGTAATTTTATTGTCAGTATTTATTTAATGCGTTTATAGTTGGTTTTCCCAATGCCTAAAATGGCCGCTTGCTAAACTGTATTAGTGACTGGTTTGGTTGAGTACTTGTTCTGTTCTATTATTCCATTTCCTCCCAGAGTTGTTTATGCATCCGGTGTAAATCTTGTTGAAAGAGGGAGACATAAGAAGCTCAAGGTTGCTGTTGCTCAATGTGCACATAGTAGTCAGTAGTCACACTACTGAACTGACGTCTTTTCTCTTTTTTTGACTCCTTGAGGCTCTCAGAAACTACAACAATATAGGATATAATAATATAGTGAAAGCTCTAGTAACTTTCCCAGTGGAAAAGCCTCAATTACAACTTCATAAGTAAACTCAATTTTATATCACTTGCCAGTCGTCTAGCAGCAAAGCAGTAGATGCAAACTTAATTTATCTTCCCACCGCCTTCCCTCATTTTACTACTGTGTTAACTACACACAACAACCCAAAAGTTTGAAAGTAGAGTATTATTATTATGGAACATATACATTATTTAAGCTCTGCCACTAGTGCCACCGACCACCACACAAGTTGTAGTTGTAGAACTAGTATGTAGTCAACATCAACACACCAACACACACAGTCCCCTTTTCACTCCATTTTTTTTGCATTTTACTGAATTATTACTGAACATTAAGTAAGTTTATACACGGAAACGTTCTACACGTTATGTTCTTTTCCACGAAGAACTAAACCCCACCGTCACATTTCACGGATTAGTTTTTAAGCATCTTTTAAACTATTGTATATATTACATGGCATAAATTATCTCAGGAACACACACCACGACTTTTACTTTACTTGACACGTTTTTTAGGGCAAAAGAATTTATATTTTTTATATGAATTATTTTTGCTCATATAATTTTCAACATATTTTAGCCATATGCCATATGGTGAAGTATGCATGCATGGTCAGTAGGCTGCTTGAAAAAAGCGGGATAATATTTAAATTCAAATTTTTTCTCATTTCAAATAGCTCCCAGCAAAAGAAAGGATTTTGTGAAATAAATTTTGGTATAAAAGTCAGTAAAACCGTTTGCCTTTCAAATATTTCCTTGTATTTATGAGGGTGAGGCGGGCTCAATTTTTCATTTCCTCTTTTTTTGTCATCATTTGCTTGTGTGCATTTTCCAAAGGAGAAAACAAATGATGCGCATTTTATGTACTGATTCAAGAGACGACATATTTTTTTTCCTTCTTTTTCCTTCCTATCCTATATGCTGCAATAAACTAGCTCAGATGGAAAGGAAAAGGTTTATTATCCACTTTTTTAAGCCTTTTTTCTCCTGCTGTTCCACATGGGATATATGTGATATATTTATACTTTTACTTATGATAATAACACGTGTATAATGCAAAGGAGGATAATACAATAGTGAGTAAGTGCAGCAAAGCAAACTCTGGAAAGCAGCAAGGAATTAAAAAAATGATGACAAGGAAAAACTCATATACATTTTCCCCTTTATTCAGGGAGCGAGTGTAGAAGTAGAATGTAGAGCATTCATATTACATTCATATAATTTATTCTTAGTAATAGCAAAAAGCTCCTCTATTATATTATTGTACAAGTCGGGAAAAGAATGAAGGAGAGGGAACATCATAAAAATGCCAAAGTTGCCTCATAAAATAAATCGTGTATTAAACTTATTGCACTACTCTTTCCTACTCTGAATGTTGTGAATAATATCTTTCATTTGATTCGGTATAGGAAGTTATACATTGTATATTTGTATGTATATTTTGTGTGGTAGTCCCTTTTTCAGTGTTTACTCACGAAAAAAAGTCTACATTTTGCAATAAGGGCAATAAGCTTATTTGGTAGATATAGCAGCTTGTAAGTTATCTAAATGAGATGGATATTGGTCAACCCAAAGGAAAGACGGATCCGATTTGTTATTTGGAGACTGGATAATAGTTACTATTATAAAAGTCGTCATAAATCGGATTATGCTTTTCCATGCTAATGAAACTCGACTTTCTCTGACGTAACTCCAGACGGAGAATCATTCTCTGATATTTTGTGGTTACGTTACAATACGATCCCTATAAATAGACTTATATGCATAATATGTATATTATTATGTATGTTTGGTTTTGGTTACGAATTTGACTTTCCTTTATACTATTTTGGACTTGGACCATGTTTGGATTAAAGAAATGAAGAAAATGTCCATCAGTAAATAATCTTGATAGCCACAAACATTTATAGGAGTGGATGAGGCTCTTTACTACTCAACTCAACTCAACCCAACCATACCGTGTGTGAGTCGGCATTCATTCCGTATATTTCTCAATAAATAAGTTGGTTATCGTACCAATTCCAATCCTCCTAAACAAGAGGAAAAACGGGGTAAAAGCATTGCGTTTGGGTTGGGATGATGTTAGATTTGAAATAGAGAGAGAGAGAAAGCTCACTAGAACGAGAACCAGAACCGAAGATTCCCTCTTCTTTATCTGTGTATTATATCCCTTTTCCTTTTACATTATTAAGCCATATCGGAGTAGTGTTTACGCAAGAAGTTGGAGAAAGGATAGCTGTTCTTGTCTTGAGCGAGCCAGATCGCTTCCCATCCTTTTTATTTTCAATGCTTACTTACTTTACTTTACTTCCCCTGTATTAAAAAGTTTTGTAAAGATGAGGATATATGAAACATCGGATGGATGCTCAGTTCAGTTTTATACGAGCAGCAAAAAAAACGGGGGAAAGATGTGTCGTTTAGATTTCTAAGGAAAATGTGTACAGTGAGCAAAAAGAGAAGAGAAGAAGAGTCAGATTAAACTATTGCAGAAAAAGGCGAAAGGAAAAAGATGTTCTTCTCATGCAATAATCCTTATAGTACTGCAAGTATATAGTCGGACAATACACATATTATAGAAAACTATCATTCTACTAGCTGACTCCTACTCGATGTCGAAATGGCTGAGAAAGAAGTTTAAGCACAGTCACACAACTTCTCATCAAAATACTCTATAGCAAATGCAGAAGTACTATCATCATCTTGCATCATTGCTGATCCTGATCCCAATTTAGCTAAAAGTCAGCCAACAAACGCAAAAGGGACAGCAGTAGCTTTCTCATTTAAAAAAGAGTATATACATATGAAGCTCCTATACGCTTTTGTAATTTCAGAAGAAAAAAAACTGTCGTACTCATCGGGTTTAACTTAACCACTGCACTCGTCCTTAGTCCTTTGACCAATGTACTCAAGCAAACATTTCCAAAATTGAACGGAATTAAATGAGAAAAGAAGTGATGGGAGGAGAGGATGAGAAGAAGAAGAGCGTAACGTAAATAAAATAAATCCCACATTTACGTTGAATGAATGTGTGCTCAAGCTCAAGTCAAAGCCAAAGCCAAGGTGAAAGAATTACAACAGAATGGGCATTCGACATGATCCGATTCATTTCTAAAGAGTCGTGTCGTAAGATTATTGTTGTGCTCAACGGGAAGATATAAAATGATGATGATGATGATGATGATAAAATCTGAAGTGGATGTGTAAGAGTATCCAATCCAATCCAATCCACAAAATGAAATGCTTTATATTATGTATATTTTTTGTAGGATGAGAGAAAAAGTTAAAAGTCAGTTGTGTAAGTCATATTCTATCATTGAATTGAAAGCGAAGCCTTCATTTCATTTAAGTATATTTTTTTTTCATCTAAAAAATAAGTTGGACGCTTTAGGATTTTTATTGTTGATTGTTCAGGGTTTCTGTGAAAGTGGGATATTATCCCCACTTTTTATTTGCAAAGTGCTCTTCTGAAAAATGAATATGGAAAAGTGAAGTTTGGATATGGGTATAATGTAATTTGTAGCTTAATATGTTCTATATGCATACAAGATGATGGTTTAGTAATAGGATGAGATGAGGCAGCTAGAATAACCTTGGTTGTTGAAACTCAAGGGCCATACATGATGATGATACTAGTGTCCTCGTAAATGATGTAAAATTGACTTTTGAAGCCTTGGGATTTTTTGGGAGGAGGAAAACGCTTGTTACGTCCACAAATTTTCTCCCTTTCTGCAACTTCAAGTGTTTATACAGTACAGTATGTCAGAAAAAGAGTGATCACTACTACTGTAGATGTCTGTATATGGTGGAATGGAAAATGTATCCCAAAAATTTTTTGTAAGTATTCTCACTTATCGTTAGCAAGTAAAGTGTGAGTTGAGGAGGAAACTATGTTTCCTAACTCATCATCACAAGTGTGTTCTCCTTTATTTATTACGTAACCTTCAAATGTCAGCCAGCATGGTATGCTATGCTGCAAGCGCCTTGTTGTAACATATTTTTCATATCTGGAGGGACAGATATAGTGATATGCACGAGCGAGTTTATAGCTTCACTGCTAGCTACTCTCTGTATTTAAATCGCGTTCGTTAAAAGTTCAAGGGATTTTTTTCGCCTTTTGAATTTTGTATATGAAAAGGAATGTTTAGCTAGTTGTTTGCATGCCTAATACATCTTTTTGATATGTCAGAAAAATTACAATTTCCAAGGTTGGACAGAATAAATTTGTGTATTGCAATTTTTCATAAAAAATATTCTCACGTCACCCCACTATTTAGTCCATCATTAACAACAACTTTTTGACATGTTGCAAAACATCAATTAATAAGAACATTTACAGCATTTCAAAACTTCAAGATTTCATACGTCCTACATAAAAATCAACAAAATTTAGTTACATCTTGCGTAATCAACAGAGTATAAATACTTTTTACACTTGCCAAAAAAATCCCATTTTTTGGTCCGAATTAACATTTCAATTTCATTTGATCACGACTTGAGTTTTTGGAGACGTGTCTCCAGACCTGTTTTAGATGCAAGTAATTCTTCAACTTGGAACTCTTCAATTCCAAGGAGACAACCGCCTTGAGACTGTTCCAAGAGTTTTAAAAGTTTTTTTCTTCCTTGACTTGAAATCAGAGTAGAACTTGTATGTGAGGGAACTTTCTCTTCGTGTCTTCCTGTTGTTATGTCTTTAGGCAGTTCTCCTGACCTACAACTTTTTTCCTGGATGTATTATAATATTCTACGAAAAATTAAACTCTGGCAAAAACTACACGCTGATGTTTTAGTTGATGATGATGATGACCTGTCTTAAGTTTGCCTCGTAGTCTAATGTCGTCTAATGGGGAAACATGCAGAAATGCAAGTGCCAAACATTTTTGTAAAGTTTAAAGCAAAAAGTATTTCATCATAACTAAGAAGTATTTATGTTTATATCTCCAGAGATAAGATGAGATAAGTGATAACCTCATCTCATCATACCTAAAAAGTATATTGCTCTAGGTTCGTTAAGGTATGAAAAAGTTGCATAACACTTCAACGCGTTTCAGACTTTTGGGTCCCTAGTGCCCTGCTAAAAATTGACTAACGATGTTGGATGTACGTGAATACTTTTCTGTGGATCACACGGGCAGTAAATGAAATGCCAAATTGAAAAGAGAGCTCTGCTGCTGCTCACTCACTCCTTTAATTTAGAGTCAGTGTTGAAAATCTCCTCAAAAATGTTTACATCATCATCATCATCATGCAAATGAAAAGTTTACTTTTCATGATCTATGCGCTTTACAAAGACTGGCTGAGAACACATCTCAAAAAAGGTACGGTGTTTGCAACAAAGTCAAGATGAGAATGTGTATATACAAATATACAGGAGCTCATTTCAAGCAAGTAATTGTCTCTGCATGCTCACCATCCACACTACGCGAAAGCAAACTCAAGCCAGAAACATTATTGTTGCAAACAATAGAGCCCTCAAAATTTGTGAAAGCAGACAGAGACAGCTTCTCTTCTATGCACATGATGCACACCCACACATCCAAGAAAAGTGAAAGTTTGTGAAAAAGCTGCTGAAATGAAAGGGATATATACATAGCTACATTATATATTGCATGGTGTATAAAACAAGTCTTCTTTTTCGTCAGCATTCACTAGAAAAAAGGGGTTTCATGCGAAAAGGATTATATTAACAGAACGAAGAAGAAGTAATAATGATCCTTGTGTCTCTACTTCCTTCTTATTTTCTGCCTTGTTTTCTCTCTTCTCTCTTCTCTCTTCTCTCTTCAGTCCTCACTCACTTTCTCTTTCCCTTTTGTGGATGACTTGCCTGAGGACTTGGAAAATCTCAAATTGCACAAGGAAAAAGAGTAGGAGAGAAAAACATTGGGAATATAAGTAAAAAAGGAGTAGGGATTTTATGAAGCGAACTCAACTACCTTTTAGAATGAGCTAAAACAGAGACAGATTGGAGATATCATCATCATCATCATCAACATCAACATCATTGTACTTATGTGTTGTCGTTGCCGTTGTCCTTGTCGCCGACGACGTAACATACTCCTCATCTCCTCATCCACTTTTTTTTCTCCGCTCATTTCTGGATGTGGCATTCATTCACTCGTTGGCATTGGCTTGGTTTGGTTTAGCACTGCAGGGTTATTACACGAGATGGTTGACGGTTTGAGTAAGTTAGCGTGAGCGAGAAAAGAAATTTCTTTAGTTTCCTACTTCCTACTTGTCTTTCTTTTAGTGACCCTTAAGGATGCAGTGGAATGGAATAAGTAGGCGAGTGGAGTATGATCACATCACATCGGAGCTATCTATCTATAGCCTTCTTCTCATGTGTTTATATATAGACATTTCAACTTCCAACTTGAGATGGCAATGGGAATGGAGTGTATAGTTATATTACCGAGTCACGAAATTCCGTTAAAAAATAAGCCTTTGCAACAAGAGAAAATGAAAAAAATGGGGGAAGTGAAAGCAAACAATAAGGCAGAGATCATCATCATCACATGATGGTTTTATCCTCGATCCAATGTTTTTCTTCTTCTCTGGGATGACGAGAACGAAATGGAAGAGGATGATGATGATGATGATTATGAGGGGAAAATGAGATGAGAGATGAAAATATGTGCCTTAAATCATCATCACCACCTACCTGTCTATATATATTATACATACCTTAAAAAAGTACATTGAGAAAAACTGAGCAAGCAGTACAACGCAGTACACATGGAATATGTTTGATTTTACGTGATATCTCAATTTCTCTGCCTCCTCTTCCAGTCTCACTGAAAGGCTTATGGAGGTTTGGTTAGGATCAGTTCTTGAGAATTGAGAGCCTTAGCTGATGCTTTCTCTTCCTTTTCCACAACAAAATAACAAAAGGTAGAAACAGATAGGCAATGTTGGTAGTTTCAAATCTTGAGAATTGAGACAAAAGATATGAGTCTCTGTTGAGATTTTAGGTGGATATTGGCCTAAGGGAATTTTATTTAGTATGTGTGCATTTAGCTAATGTACATAGACATATATATACTTCTATACTTACGTATTACTCCACACTATTCATACTTACTTAATATTTGTATCACGAAAGTAAATTGGAAAAGGAACAGAGGATTCGTTTTTTTCTCTAGCTCTCATTTTTCCTACACTTCGTTTACTATATAGCTCGTGCTCGCTGTGCTCGTACATATACAAAAACTCATATCTTTTGTAAAATCTTATCACAAATACTATGTGTATGTATGTTCTGTTTCTCTTCCAAAATATTTTTTCGCTCAAACCAAACCAAGAGAAAAAGGGAATCCTCAAGTGTCTCTTATTACACAACCATTCTCGTCATTTAAATCTTGTTCGACAAATACGCAAAATGTAGCGTGGAGCCAAGCCAGCCAGCCAATCCAAGATAATAAAAAAAAAGTGTAATGCTCGTTTGTAGGAGTTGCTTGTAGTAAAATTTACCTGGAGGGAAAACGATTTTTCCTGGAACATAATAATTCCAGTGATTCCATACGGGTTGGAGTTTGGTTTCAGTTTTTGGTAGAACAGTATATCTTCGCGTTCCGTTAGTTTACTGGGTTGTGGGGTAAACCAAAGGAAGGAAGCTAGTATTTTGGGAGATGATGTTTTTGATGTCAAAATTGTCAGATAAATTGAGCTTTGAATGCTTCCATCATATCATATCATCATCCACCCTTCAGTTAGATGTTAGATCTATCCTGGAGCTATCCAAGCAGACCTACTTATATATATTATCCCTCTTGTTAAATCCCTATGAATCAAATTGCTCATAATGATGTTAGATAAAAACACAAAACGATACTGGCAGATTTCATTATATTATTTATTAAGGGTGTTGTTCTATTTTATAATCCGAAAGGGAGGGGAAAGTGAAATATGAAGCAGAATAAATTACGATTGAATCAAAAATTTGAATAGGTGTAGTTCCCGCACATTACAAATTTGACATGTATTGTTAACTCCCAATTAGTCTATGTAAATATTCTTCCTCCATTGTGTTTGTAAACTTAAAAAACTTTCGCCCAAAATAATGGTGGGAAGGAATGAGGCGTACGTACTGGAGTAGAAAAGTTTCCTTTCACCGCCTAATGAATGGATCGATTTTTAATCAATCTACATAAGTACACACACGCACACACCTACGAATAAATCTTTCTCTTATTTTTCTCATATATTCGTTCGCTCCAAGTCTTTGAAAGACCTTGGCATTTGGGACTTATCAGATCTTGATCACGATTCTAATTTAAATTCGGAAAACAAAAAAACCCTCTTATTCAACATTCATTATTTTAAGGATTTTGGAAGGTAGGTTTTTTAATTAACTTGGCCAGAAGTATGTCAGTGATTCATCTCTCTTTGTAATTATTTTTTGCTCTTCCATACTTCCATATTTCCATTTTACCAAGACAAAACCAAACCAAATCACTCCAGCCCACCGCGCACAGCTTGATACATAAAAGCTGGCGGGTATGTATATTATATGTGTTCAAGGGAAGGAATTACTGTAGCATATTTTGACGATACAATGACGGTCCCAATATCTTTGATGTCGTGAAGTGATACTTAATCAAGCAACTCGCTCGGGATGATGATGACAAAACTGGAATATTTGACATGATTTTGACAGTACAAGACGAGAGTATATACATACGTACTTAAAAATATGAAATATTAATTAAATATTTGAACAATATACAATAGAGAGGGAACATGTAAATATTATGTACGTCAGTCTAAAACAAGGCTGCATTATGCCATGCATATTCATATATGAATGCCTTTGCCATGAAGTATCAAAAGCCCACCCTTTCATTTTTCATTTTTGTTTCATTTCATATAAGGTTAGCTGTTTCGCTTCATTTGAAGTACACTGCTTCAAGCTTTCGGCAAACCTCAGCTGAGGAGTGAAAACTCGAGAGGTTTGTGTACTTTTGACCTTTCATTGCACACCAAAAATATGTTAGGGACTCACTCTCTCTCTTTCTCCTCCTGTGCTTCCAAGCTTGGAAAATTGATATAGACATACGTTTTAGCTCTCATTCCTCTGGGAAGTGATACACAAAAGTACTATCTGTTTCCTTTTCCCAAGCAATGCAATAAATTGGTGAGTGTGTATGTGCATTACATGTGTGTGTGTACACTTTATCTATACTAGGAAAAAGTTGAAGTGCTCACTCTTCACCGTTGAAGAAATAAGCTACATAAGTCTATTTAGATCCACGGAAGAGCAGAGCCAAGTCAAGCCAAGCCAAACCAACGTATTTACGTACGTACTGATACAAAAAATTTGAGTAGGAGGTGGTATTTTAGCAAAGGGAGCATATTATAGAGCCCATGTATAAGTTCCAATGCAAAGTCCAAGTACAAAATATAAGCATTGCGCTTCTTCTCTCTCTTCCCCTTCTGCAAATAAATGAAGAGGACCGCAGGGAATTGAGGTTGGCTCGTTCCACGCGCAAACCTGACAATGATGGACGAGCATTATTAACTTTGAACTGGGATGTGGGGAAGAAGAGGAGAGGAGACGATGCAAGGGCGAGGAATAAGTGGGGTGCTCACGTTCTCCTCTTCTTCTATCATATGAAAATGTGTACAGTTTTGAACTTTTATACTTAAAAATTTATAAATTGTAGGCATAACTTCACTCACTCATTTTATGAGAATACCTATGCAAAGTACACATACTACATGATTGCTTCGAGGACTAAAATAGATCCTTGACGAGACCTACATACAGAAAGGGAAGTAAGTGGTACGTACATATAAACATACATACTTTTTCTCTATGTAGGTCAGTTTGTCTTGCTCAAACTCAACTCAACTACATCAAATCATGATGATTGAATAACAGATATGAAATGTCAACTTTTGTGAAGTAGTTTTGCTTTAAAATATCTCACATAAAGTTTACTCTCTGTTTAGGAGCAGCCACTTTGTCATTCTTATGATATGGTAAATGTAAATAAGTTTCAAATTTCAATGTTGAACTAGGCCAGCTAACCAACGAACCCAAACTTTGTGATAGGAACGAGTATGAAGTAGGATACGCGATAGTATTGCATTACATTAGCGTGACATATACAGACTCGTAATTTTTATTAGTTTTCTCTTAGCTCTCAACCATATATATTATATTATGCCGTAACTTTAGTGTTTTCTTAATGTACCTGCTGTTGTTTATCGTGAAAGAAAATTATTTAAAGAATCAGCGACCTCTTCATTAGCCATCTGCAAGATTCAATTTATTTTCTGCCGACACAATTTTGAACAACTAGCTTCGAGAATTTAATTGGAATTAGTCCAAGTAGTGAAATAGTTTAAAGGTAACTAAAAAAGGAATTTGAGCTTTATAATTACTGCATCAAGCATTCCATACGTACACTTTTGGGGGTAGGTTGAGTAGAGTAAGTGTACTGTACAGCTATACAATTTGGTTGATTGTTCTACCACTTTCTTTCATGTTTTTGTTGACTACCACCTACTCTACCTCTCCTCTACATCTGCCTTTAATGTTTAACACAATGAGTAACTTTTCTTCTTAAGGTGACTCCTTTTGCTCACACAAGAGCATTTCCTTCCTCCAACTTCTCCAGTTTTTTTCTCTTTCTTTGTGTAGGTTTTGTAGGGTGTGTATGTGTGTTAACGAGTAGAGAGCATGTTTTGTACATAAATGGTACTTTTTATTGGAGTTTACTGCAATGAGACGGGAAACTAAAAATATACAAGTTCCACTTAGCAAGTCATGCGAAGAAGCCTTGGAGACTTGTACTTTCTCCTCATTCTTTTGGCCCCGTCCAATGCCTGGACTTTCTCCAGTTAACTGAGAGTTTGGTGGAATCAGAAAGAGAGAAAGAGAGTGAGTTGGGAGATGAGAGAACTTTTTTCTTCTCTATTTTTCACAGCAGTACAGCAGAGAACAGAACAGAACACTAAAGCTCACAGCAAGTGGCATTTGGACATCAAATAGAATGAGAGTTTCAGCATGAACCGGAGAGAGAGAGAGAAGTGGCACTGCAAAAAAACCAAGAAGAGAAGAAGAAGAACGTTGTGAGCTTGAGCTCAAGCTCTTCTAGACAAAAAAAAATATATTCTAGTGTGCTATTCCAGTAGTTGTAAAGGTACTAGTAGCTAAAATCACACTATAATTCCCATTGGACTAGTGCCATCACCATAAATATCTTTTGCTTTTCCCTTCCAATAATTTCTCCTTTGTTGCCAAAGTCAAAATGACTGAAGAAGACGAAGTGTGTGTATGTATATTTGGCTTGGCTTGAGAAGGAAGGAGAGAGATTATGTGTGCAAAGAAGAAAAAAACTATATCATTCTTTTACACAGGCCAGGCGGATATTAAATACAATAAAGTACTTATCGTTAGTCCTTCTCGTTAGTATATACTACATCTTTTATAACAAAAAAATGGAGAAATTTGCTAATAATATTTACCAAACGGAGCATCCATATATTTCATGGATTTTACATAGGATGAGAATAACCAACCACCACCGCACACTGCTGCACTAAAAAAGAGAGAATTTATTGCACGATGGTCTTGTTCTTCTCTACAACTTTTTTGTGCTGGATTCCAACTTCCGTAATATTGTATTGGATGATGATGATGGTAGTAGTGGTGGTAGTGGTACATTGAGCCAATAATGCACATGAAAGTATTCATTCATATCATAAGCGTATATAAAAATGGAAATTTTTTGTTTTGCATTCTCCATTTTCTTGGTGGTAATTTGGCAATAAACCCCACATTAAGATAAACGATCAATTCAACGGAGGGGGGATGATCAATTGAAGCGTGTAATTGAAATGAAAGAAATTTAATTGTTTATGATATAAAACTAAATTTTTTTGTTCTACTTTTTTCTCTTTTTTGCAGATGAGCTACCTTGTAAATCCAGACGGGTATGAGACTCGTCACTACTGCTGGATGTCCATTGAAAAGGGGATGGTTGTGTCTTTTATCGTCCCAGTTTTTCTCTTAATCGGGGTAAGTACAAAAAAGGCTCTTTATAGTACATTATATTTTACTTTTCATTATAAATCCAAAAAGTTTCATCCAACTCCAACATGCAAAGCAAAAGTTCATAAAATAGGAAGCCTTCCAACTTTCCATACGAAAAGTAATTTTCTTCTTTGGAATAATAATGGAGAGCATAATGAATCATTATGCGCATAATATTTTACAACAATGTTTTTTCATTTGTATAACTAACTAATGCAATTGCAAAACACGCCAGCAGGTAAACAAAATTCTTGCTTTTTTTTCTCGGGAGAAATGGTTATTGCACAATAAGTAGTTCCCGTAATCATCTTATGTGATCAAATATATACATAGTAATGTAAATATAAGCTATAATATAGTACATAGTGGTAGTTTTTTGCTTGAGACGCTGGGAAACCTTTCTTGGAGTGGATTAAGAAAAAATAGGCACACATGTTTGTTTTTCCTCGCTCTTTCCCTTTCCATACCCAAGACAAACAGTTTGGAAGGGGAAGAAGATGTGTGAAGAAGATGAGAAAGAAAAATGAATGGAGAGATTACCTGTTTATTTCTTCGCTCCCACTTGGCAAAGCACAGCAATTGTGTACATAATATAATCTATCTATCTAGCTAAACTATCATCCATGTGGTGTGGTGTGGTTTGGTCTTGGAAACAAAACAGGAAATAAATAAGAAAAGTTATAATAATAATAAGTATAATGTAATACTAGGCTTTAGCAGTTGAGGCTAAAGCTTCCCAGTAGTTCTCACACTTTTGCTCTTCATCACATCAGTTCCATCAGAAGTTGACCTGAAAATGCAGGTCGTTCATCTCATCTCATCCCAGCAGCGATAGTGGTGGTGGTGGTAGAAGAAGAGCCCGGGTTACTACTACTACCTTTTTTACATGTATATATTATGTGGATGTACTGTTGGAAAATAAATCATCAAGAATCCCACAAGCCACCAACTAATGATGAATTATTAGACTTTATGAGCTAGCAAGCAACACTCGGCATCAACTACGTAAATTACTAGTATGTTGTACGAGAACGAGTTGCATGTGGATTTTGTATAAAATTATACATACGATATAAAATAAAATATAACATATTATGTCATATATAAATGAAAATTTTTCACACGTTATGTTTATGCTTTCTGCTTTCCCTTTTTCATAAAATTATATTTGCAACTCTGACTTCTTTGGATGCTTTTGGCCTCGTTCGTTCGAACGAAACATCCATCCATCCTAGTGAGCCTAGTCCCGTTTATTCCAGACCGATGAAGATTCCCAAGAGATCTTTTGTTCGTGCGTTATCTCCTTCATTTTTTTATATGTATGGAACTTGCTTCATGAGCTCATTTAAAAAATTCATTTTTAAAAAAAAAAGATAAAAACATTTTTACTCATGTCTTGGCATTGAAAAGGCTTCCTTTTTTGCAATATTATGAAATTTTAAACGCTCTAAATAAGTGCAAACATCATCCATTTCACAACGTGACTTGGAAACCCCTTTGCAACTAACTTTTTTGCTCTTCTCTCTGTCTTTAATAAAGTTTGGTCCAGAGGCCAAAGGATCACCATATATACTGGCTATATAGGCTAGACATTAGAATTCATGACGGTGTGTGGAAAAACGTGAGAGAAAAAGGGTTGGTTTCATGTCTACTCCTCCTACGAACTTGAGAGCTGTGTGTATTTATATGCTTTGATTGTGTGTAACATAAAACCTCACTCTCCATACAAACAAATTCATGGATTTTTTCCTTCCCTCCCACTGGAATTGATCATTTTACACCTTTGGAGTAGTGGAAGCCTTTTTTTGAATTCATTACATTACGTGTCAGAATACTATATGGGAGGTACTGGCGGAAGTTTTATGTGACAAAAATATCTCGAGGAGAATAGTTGCGAAAGTTGTAGGCTTTCACTTCCTTAGTTTCGCACACTATGATTTTGATGACAATTTTGCATAGACTTTTTCAGCCCTATAGTTATACACTTTCCATGGCTGTTATTATTATTAATTGTGATATAATATTACGTGAGCTGCTCACTAGCTCACTGCTCACATTTTCTTTTGTGCGTCACAAGTCACAAGTATCAAGTTTCCTCTTGGTATTTTTAAAAGGGACACATTGTTAAGTGACAAAAATGACAGGCTTCACAACAAACATCAGAATTCAGAGGATTACTTGAGCTATATACATACACACATTATATATACTTCTTTCTTCCATCCCTTTTCCCGTTTCAAAGGTATCAATTTTAATGAATCCGCTTTGTCACGGGATCTTGTCTAAAACTAATGAATATTCATATGTGACTCTTGTTCAAGGATTTATACTTTGTACAAGCTCAAATCCCTTTTCGCTACAATAAACAGACTTCACCTGCTTTTAGAAGGCTTTCCATTCCATGTATATACATATACACATTTATATACTTAATACTACTACTTATTCTCAGGAAAAGTCTTCATAAATGGACAGTATGTCAAATATTCAAAACATTCAAAACTCCAGAATCTTCTTCCCATTTTCCAAAAATCTATCCTATTATAAAACAGAAACAAGAATGGAGGAAAAGGAGACAGGGCCATGCAAGCAAAAGCAAACCCACGTCCCACGTCTTTCTGATGCCACCACATGCAACGTCACGTCACGTCAGGTAGTTTACCTTTCCAATTGTTAGCAAGACAAGGAAAGTTTTGAGTTTGAGTTGAATTAAGTTGAGTTGATAATGCCCTTGTTTTTCTAATGTTATGGCGCAGTTGGAGAGACTCCATGTTCAATTATAATGGGCGATAATTGATGTTATAAAGATGAGAATGGGAAAGGGAGGGTTTAGTGTAGAATTTCATTTGTAATTTCCATGAATATGAATATTCATCTAGTGAAGGAAGACCAAGACCAAGACCAAGGAGTCCAGTGTATTATTCTTCGCTTGAGAAATCAGGGGAGGGAGAGAGAATGGGGCTCCTCTCTCATTGTGTGAATGAAGACTGCTAAGTCTAAGCTAAGAACTTGACTATAGTCTCATTTTATTATTAAGCAAGGGGAAAAGCACACACGGACTCACTTACTTTGTTCACACAAAAGGCGAGTAAAAACTGGTATGGTGTGGTATGGTGTGGTGTTGGTTTGGATGAGAAGAATCCTTTCATAACTAAATATTCTACTTTCTCCTGAGAAACAAGAACAAATATTAATGGATGAGAAAGCAAAGCAATATTATGCAAGTGCATGGTCCGCTGCTCTCTCTCCGCAGTTGTTTTGGGCTATTTCTTTATTCCATCCTCTTCTTCTTGCTCGACCACTTTTTGGCTCTCTCTCCCACACTACTTTACTTTTCCTTCTCATTCTCTTACCTTTTCGGCTTTATGATGTGTGATTCTTGTACGGTTGGCTACCTCTCCTTAATATTATAACTCCCACGTCTTCTTCCTCCCTACCTACCTTTTCATGTGGTGGTAAAAGGTAAGAAAAAATGAAAGAACAATAGAGGAAAACTCAAGTGCACTCGTTTTATATTGTACTAAATCTTCACATACACACAGGTTTAATGGAGGTGGTGCGATGAATTTCCGTAGTGTAGCATGAGTAATACGCATTGCAACTAGCATTATAGCATTCATGTACGTACACTCTTGTACTTTCTCTCAGAAGAAATTGCTTTGAATAACTGGTTTCCTGAGCTGAAATCTCCATAAATCATTTCACTTCCGACAGTTATAGCTTAAACCTTGTGATGATGACATATAAAGTCCGTTCCACTAGGTTTGATTTCTCTTTTGATTCTCAAACCGAGTTCTCTTTCTCCATACACACACACAAAAAATCTAAACTTCTTTCACAACCTTCCGGAGAATAAAAGACAGAAAGAGAAAGCAAAGGGAAAAGGGATGAAAATGAAAATGAAGCAAAGCGTAAAATGTTAGCATATGATCATCATTTTCATATAGAGATACATATTTTATAGACAAATATACTCATTGCTCTTGGTTAATGGGGGAAGAAGCCAAACTAAGACATGGTTTTTGGCTCTGTACAAATACAAGTGAGAGAATAAAACAGATCATCATCATCATCATCATCATCTTATCATATCATCAATTCTCTTATCATTACCCCGATTCCTTCATGCATAACCTTATTGCAGCGTCCATCGTTGTCCTTAGTCGTTGCCAAATGTTTTAATCCAGTAAAATATCGTAGTTGTAGGTATATGAAAATGCAGCAGCAATAGAATAATTTTCTCCTTATTTATTAAACACAGATGGATGCTTTGTCATCTTGTGTAAAAAAAACAAGGTTTATGCACGCATGCACATAAATAACAAGAGACGAAGTTAAAAATACTTTGTCAGCCCTATATATTATGTCTTTGAGTTCTTTTATACAAAAAATATATAAGGCTCATCATACTTTATGTTTGTTGTTGGTTTGCTAAGTATAAATAGTTTAAGATCCCGAACACACGAACCTTGGGATAAGGATCAGTGGGTAAAGGGAGCATAGCATACATAAAAAAGCATCACATCACATCACACAACTTCACAACAAGCCAAGCCAACAGTCAACATTAACGATTGCACAACGGAGTAGAATAATAAGAGGGAGGACGATGAAGGAAATACGGATGAAAGAGGAAAAAAATAAAGAAAATGAAGGAGCAAATAACGACCATGTATTTTATTTACTCTCGGTGTTTCGCCAACAGTAAAAAAAGGATGTTGTTGATAAACATACATATTTTAGTCAGTCTGTACATACTCGAGCCCATAAGGCATACACACACCAGACCACACAGCTCTTGCACATTATATATTTGGTGCTCACAAAGGGAAAGCATTTTCCGGAGTGAATTTTTTTCTCTCTTTCTCTCTCCTCCTTTCTTGGTATTATTCTACAAAGGCGAAACGATTATGTCCATGCATGTCCTCTTTATTTATGATCTGTCTCACAATGGCGCCACACCGCCACCAAAACACTGACTCTCTCTCTCATCTTGTGTGGTGGAATGGAATGAACACACATGAGAGAAAAAATAAGGTAGAGAAAAAAAGATGATGATCATCATGATCATCATCAGCATCATTCTACCACTAAAACATAAGTAAATATGAGAGAAAGAGTACCTTGCTCACTTGTACTTGCCTTATGAAACGATGATGATGATAATATTCTTTTGCTTTGGCTGGTTCTGGATTCTGGGTTCCTCCCTGCACATCTGCATTCCAGAATTCACAACCAGACCAGAACTTACTTAAGCAAAGCCGAAGCATTCAGGTTTTTCCTCAGCGGGAGGAGGTGGAGTACAAAGTAAAAAGACAGAGTTTTTGGGGGACATAATGATCATTTTGTTGAGAGGGCTTATCCCTCTTTAATTTTCCTGCTGTTACTTCATGTTCATACTATATAAATATGATGTTTAGAAAGTATGATACGTGTGTGATGTGATATACTAGTAATTTCTCCGTGAAGTTTTTCGTAAAATATATTCACATTTCTCTCTACTTCACTCGGCTGTCCGTGACTGCTGACGCAAAACGAAAATTTGGCAGCGCTAAGGGTTTCACTAACGAAATGTAAATGTGCATAAAGTTTGGCAAAAAATATAGTACCTAAAACATTTCATGCGGGGAAAGTGAGCCCCACGACACGACAAACCTTCCGTTCCATAAAGGTAGCAGCAGCGAGAGATGCGAGGTGATGAAATGTGTGTGATTCAAGGTATACCTATGAGATTGTACATCCATTTTAAGAGTTGTAGCTGGTGAGCTCCTCCTGGAGCCACTTTCTGTCAGCTCCAGAATCTTTTTCCCATGATATAGATAGTCACAATTGGGCTCAAAATCACATAAAGATGGAACATTATCATGGTGTCTTTTATTTTATGTTCCTTGCAACTCACACGGTAGATTCCAGACCAGACCATGAAGGCTCCGTGTGGTGCTGGTGGTGGTGTTGACTTTTACAGTTGCACACAAATTACCAGATAACCACTTTTGTTTTCTGCAGCTGCAATGAACTGAAAAGGGGTTTGCTGCACTTTCTACCTTTTGTTCAAGTTACTCAAGGGGATACTAACTTGTTTTGCATCATCATCATCATCACATCACCATCCTGCATTTCTATCGAGTGGGTCGTAATAGTCATAAAGATAGACTGAAAAACGCTTTTGTTTCTGAATTCAGGCAAGGTTATCACCACATCCTTCGCATGAAATTATTCTTCTTTTGTGACATGTTTAACCTTGGAATGTAGCCTCAAGACTCATCTAGACTTGTTTCAAAGAATATTTTAAGTGTCTCATTAAGTCTTGAACCTTGAGGACAAGTCACATTTTAAAAGATTTATTCAATTTATCCCTAACTAAAAACAATCTTTATGGTCATCTAATGTGCAACGTTTCGGAGAAAGAGCGGAAATAAACTGCAATTGTAGTAACGTAACTGAGAAGTAGTTGTGGGCTGCTGGCTGGAGGATATCGATGGAATGGATGTTTATTTTTGGGAGTATTTGCAGAGTAAATCTAGACGGTGGATGGGATGGAAATGGAAGAGCAAATATATAAAGAGAAACTAACCGAATGTGTGTTTATCAAAGTCGCTTTCATCATCCGGTTTTGGTCGTTGGTCTTGCCAGCAGCTTAGAAAGCTTGTGAAAGACACATTTTATCTCGGTGGAACAGTAACGTACGTAACGTACGTAACGCTTCCTTGCTTACCTAGTAGCCCATTCAATGAAACTCGGATGACGTCGTCCTTCCGTTTTTCTCTGCTGCTTTCCTTTCCCCTCACAGTCATTCCTATTTCTATATATATTATGGTGTTTTAATGATCCAACTTTTACCACTGGACTGGATATAAATGGTGAAAGCAATAAATACATCTTTTCCTTCAGCTGCTGATTGTAAGTACGACAATATATTTAGCAACTCATCCCCTTTTATCTCCATTGATTTCCAAACTATATTCAACTATAAAAACGAAAGTATTCATCGATCTGGATTTGAACTGAAACTTGTGGCATAAAACCACAAAACTAAATGTTTTCATGATTCTATTGGCTTGCTATAAGTAGCACTCAATCACATCAATATCGCATCACTGCATTTTCTACAGCAGGATTCCAAAGTACTCTTAATATCCGCCTGTAGCCAACCCACTTGACTGTTCAACGCCAACGCTATTTTTACCATTTACAAAAAGTTTCACAATGCACGAGTTTGTCATCATCTCGTCCTCGTCCTTCGTTCACATTTATTTTTTTGGCATCATTTGGGTTTTCTCAGAGTAATAAAATTGCTTTACTTTTGATGTCCTTCTGCACTCTTGTTACGAATTGTCGACAACCAAACCAAGTCCTAAACATTATGCATGTGTGCCTCAGCCTCAGCTCGAGACTTTTTTGGGACCCGATGAAATGAATAGATCTTGGGAAAGAACCATCAGCCACGATACTTTAGGAGTGGACATGCATGCATATCCTAAACTGGTCCAAGTGGTCCTCTTCTATTTCCAAAGGAAAAAGGTAAATAGTAAAGAAATTCAAGGAGAATGTCCAAGCAAATGTTGAAATGGAAGTCATTACCATTGTAAAACTTTCTTTTCTCTCTCTCTAAGGATATTTACACTTGAATGACTGATATTTATCACTTAGTTGACTAGTTTGGCTGAGGGTACATGGGAATTTGGAAATGTGTGTACAAAATATACAGCATCTTCTTCTCTTCCTTTCTACCAATTTCCCCAGTAGGATTAAAAATAAAATCAGAAGAGGTTTTTTTTCTTAGTAGAAGAGTATGTGCTTCTTCTTCTCTACCTACTTTTGGCAATTTCTCAATTTTGACTTAAAAAAAGGGGAGAAAATGCTGGTGGGAGTAAAAAGGAAAAAGGAAGCCATGGCTCAATGCAAAAGTTTAGCGAATCGTCGTCTTCTTCTTCTTCTTTCTTAGCTTTTTTATACTCGGAATCCGAGGGGATCCACTAGAGTTTGCAGCACAACATTACATTTTTTTCCAGGTTACTACTCTCCTCAACAACTCGCCCGGAACAGAGTAACGGAGGACGGAAGAGGTAGTTTGGAGACTTGAAGGTTCATCTCAATTTTTTCTCATCCATTTGAGTGCACCCAAGTAATACTTACCAAACAAACCAGTTGTAAAGTACGCCACGCAGTCCTCAACTCCAAATAAGCAAAAGTGGCCACTGATACTTTCTTTTCTCTACAAGTCTACATTAGTTCTCTTTAAAATTTAAGTTTCTCATGTGTAACTTTTCTCTTACCTGCATCATCATCATCATCATCAAGTGTATAGGGATGAAGGGAACCGAAAAGAAAAAAAATGAATGTATGTATGTATGTGTAATGTGTAGTCAGCTGGATTTCTCTCTCTCTTTACTGAGCAAACGGAGTGACAGTTGTAAATGAAAACTTTTTTCTTCTCCTTCATGTTTGTTTGTGTCCATTACAGAACGCAGAGGAGAGAGCATAAGGTAAAAGTAGTCAAGTTAAAAAAGAGAGTGTGTACACAAACGCATTGGGGGGAAGTAGAAGTAAAAAGTATCCTCTTCTTTTAAAAAAAAAGTGAAAGAAGCTCTCTTTCTCAACCTCTTTGCCCTCTTTCTCCGTCTTCTTCTTTCAAAACACATAAGAAGTTGAGCCAATTTGTTTAGGTCTAGTTCTGTTACTATATACCACCATTCCACCATTGTGTGATCCTTTTCTCTCTCTCTCATTTTCCTCAGAAGAAAATGTCATCTTAGAAAAAAAAATCTGTTGTAGATTCCTTTAAAAAAAAGAGGAAGGAACTAAAAACCCATTCATTTGCTCTGCCATACCGATTCTTTTCAAGTTAGTTCGTGTGGAGTTTAGTGAAAAGTGGAAAAGTATCTGTAAATAGAGGGAGGAGGGGAGAATGAGTGTGTGATCATTAAGTTTCGTTCCATGACTGAATGAGTGAGTGAGTGAGAGCTTGTGTATACACAAGTATATGTATAACACTTTTTAGTACAAAGTAGCAGTAAAAATGGGTATATACGATAGGAGTTGATGCTAATGATTCAACTTCTTTTAAATTGTATAATAGGCCACTTTCAAAAATCAATGGGTAAAGCTTCACAAGTTCAAGTGGCTATAACGAGAGTGAAAGAGTCTGCTTTTTTTTAAATGAGAGAAATTTGTTTGAAAGAAAGGTCTATTTGGGGACGTGAAGAAATTGGAAGAAGACTCCCTCCCATGGCTTTGAGTGCAACCCAGCCAATGTTTTCTTTCATAATATGGCAAGTAAACTGCCGTTATGTTTGGTACTATTCCCTCTTCTAATTGCTTAAGATGGTTGCATAGAAAGGCGTTTGTAAATTCATTTAAAATCTTGCATCTAGAATCAAATAGATGCATGAATAGCCTTCGTTTGAAGATGAAAAGTACCCAATTTAACATTTAATGTCTTTTGAGTTTTTGAAATTCCACTTTTTCATACTTCTTAATGTATAAAAATAGCTTTCGCGCAGTTTCCCCAATTCCATAAACTGGTTCTTAAACTCTTCCAGAGCCAAAATGCAATTTTTCTCTTGCTTAATATAAAACTAAAACAATATCGTGAATATATTATAATGATAACCGTTTATTCACATTTTTTAACAACTCGTCCAAATAATGATAATGCATTACGACAGTACGAGTTTTAAAAATCTCATATTAATTTTAACATTGTATAGGTCAGTGAATTAACTTGACTTGACTACAGTAAGATAATTTGGCTTAATGTTTCTAAACGTAAAATTGCATTTTATGAAACATGAAACAGAAAATCGACATAGATCCCCCCTGAGTTTCTATTAAGTTCTTAATGTTCTCTGTACAATATGGTGACGATGGTCTTCTAGAGCAAAAAGCTAATATTAGCTTTGAGATTTTTCCCCTCCTTTTTCTTCCCCCTCAACTGCACACACACACACATCTAGTTTCTTGATTGATGATTGAAAGTACTTTTCTCTTTTCTTTTCTTCTCCTCTTTCCCTTTTGTTTTCTAAAACAGTTACACATTCTTCTTTCCCTTTGATGTTGCATAAAAAAGTCATGCTATTACTTACGCGATCAGTTGACATGAAAGAGAAGAGTAGGTATAAATATGGGGGGGATTCAGCGAAACAAATCTGATAGGGTAGTAACTAGTAACAAGTAACAGTGTAACGTAACCAACTTTAGACTTGTTCTCCGTAGTTCCCTATTGGGAATGAGCCACATGATGTGATGTGTGTGATAAAAGTTCGAAGAATCTGTCGATTGTCAACACCAGAAAATACACACCACAAAAAAAAACTTTAGCCTTTGAGATACAACTATGTAATTGTCATGTGTAAACACGACCATCCAATCCACTACATTTTGTTTAAGTTTTTTTCTTCTCCTCTTCTCCAAAGTTGAAACAAAGACGACGACAAGAGAAGAAAAAACTTGTTTTAGTTCAATAAATAAGTCAGACATTGGACAAAAAGAGTTAAAAGATGTTGGATGTAGGCTATCAAAGTAAAAGCGTCTTTAAACACAGTAAAAAGTTGTCAGTGTTTGAACACTTTGTGATATTTCCAAGAAGAACAGGGAAAGTTTGTGTAAACACATACGTAAATCGAGAAGTTGTTGGACGTTCCAACCTCCAATGCTTTAGAATTGGACGCTTTGTTTTCTCAAAAAAAATATCCTTTGCAGAAATGGTTCAAACGTACTTTTTGGCAAATATTTTCCAAGCCTATCAAAAGTATGAAATATGTAACGAGCTTGGTTGGAGAACTATATATATTTTAGAAAGTATTGGTGTCAATCCTTTCTTTCCTTTTTAATCCTATTCTTCCTCTTCATATTGTACACTGTATCCTTTTTCCTCACTCTTATCTTGAAGTGATCAGGAAAAGACTTGAGTACTTGGTTTGGTATTGGTAAGGCACGTAGGTATATTAAGGAAATCGCATTATTTATTGTGTTGTGTAACACACTCCATTCCATAATAATATCTATAATACTTTTCTCTCTACCTGACCTTTCTTTCCGCATGCTTCTCTTCATTTCTCCTCTCATGAATGAAAAGCTTTAATACTTTAACAATAGGAGATGCTGACAGAATGGAGAATAATATGAGACCAGTATTAGTGGAAGGAGAGGAAATAGAGAGAGAGATGGATGCGCATTGAACCCAACATCATCAGATTTGATGTGAAAGGATAAAGTTTCGTAAGGAATGACTGGAATATATAGGGAAACATTGCCTTTTATAATACTTTTATGTTATATTACAGGAAGACATTTTTGAAGAGAGTTATATAATATAGGTTTAGGGTAGAGCAGGAAGGAGATAAAATTCAGTGTTAAGTAAGTAAGTAAGTAGGTTATGTTATAAGACGCTTTTGAGATTTTAAATCCTTTCTCACTATTTGCACTTCAATAGCATTCGACGCATCCTTGACGGAGAGCCGGATGGCCACTCAAAAGGATTTTCGGGGAGAAAGTCCTTTTCTTAAAATGAAAATGGAGGATGGATGATGGATACTAAGGAATGTAGCACATAAATACATTAAACATATAGGTTGATAGTTTGCATTTGCACCATCCTTTGCTTGGAATGTAGGAGAAAATAAATTACGTTTCTGACAACACTTCAAGGTTTAACGATAAGGGCTAGAGTATATAAGACCCATCTCATGACTTAAATACATATAATATGCGCGTTGGTTTGGTTTTGGTATAAGAAAATTCCCGTCTGTGAATGCAAATGGTGGAGTGCAAAACATTAATTGGGTTTGACGTGAGGCTAATGTTTGCAACATGCTAAAATCCATTCATTTTCCTGATGATTCTAGTGGGGCTAATCAAATTAGATTGAACATGGTTTCTTTCTATAATCCAGGTGATTAGAATAATAATTCAACTAATTACGCCTTCCTTTAAACAAACGGTTAGCAGGAAATATGCATATAAACTGCTAGTTTATACTTTTTTTAAAGTTGTATGCCATTATTAATTTTACCCAAATCTAAAAGAATTCCTGTTACAATTAGATATGATGTTTGCTCATATGTATTGTTTATCTAGGTTATAAAATATGAATGTGCTGTAGGTGTGAGGCAGCATCAAATAGCTAAATAATCCCATTCAATTAATGCTCGTAATTCATTTACTTTGGTGGTGGTCTGGTCTGGTTTTCTCTAATGAAATGACTTTGTGACGAAGTAATAAAGCAGCTACTACACATATTATCCAAATTAATTAATTCTTCCAACTCTCTCGTCGTTCAGATTCCTTTGTGTTTGTAGTGTGTACTACTCCAAGAGCTTGTAATTACATTTTCAAGATTTCGTCGGATGCCATTCTACCACTGCTTGTTGTCCCTATTTTCTTTACTTTGAAGCCTTCTCATCGGTTACACCACGCCACTAGAAACTAAATAAATTGAACATTCGGATTTTCCTCTCCTTTCTTCTTTGATAACTTTTCCTTCATCTTCTATCCTAATTCCTTTGCAATTCAAATTATAATATAAAAGATATTGCATTGTGTATCCATAAATCTGTTCTGGTGGTGCAGGAAGCTACAATCCATAATATTCTGGTTTTAAAGACTGGTTGCCTTATTGAGGAAGGTCAACTGCTAAAAAATATTTTTATTGATTTACACTCAAAGAAAGTATCAAGGACTTAGCATCTCAAAAGCATATTTTTTTTACACTTTATCCGCATTTTTACCCATCATTTCTCTACTTGATTCTGAAAAACTAAACAATATAATGTGCGTTGGCATCTCTAAGACGTCTTCTTCCTTAACAGCATGCACAGATGCTTGATACCAACCAATCTAATAATGTATGTGGGCCACGGTAAAAGTTTTTTCATCCTCCTAGCTCCCATCACTCCAAATTTCATGACATCTTTTTGAAGTATTTTTTTCTTCTTCTCTGCTTGATCCTTTGACCTGTCTTGTAGAAAATCAGTTACGTTCTTCTCAAAACATTATTATTATTGATGCACACTAAAAGTAAACAGTAATGTGATGTGGTTGTGTGTAGCGTAACGACTGCCTCCTACCATAAAAAATACTTTTGAAAATACCATTAACCTTTCTAAAAAATGTGTATATTTATATTGAATGTTTTGTGTTATGTGAATACAACTGCGTTTTTTCAAAAGCTAGGGAAAAAGAGAAAGTTTTCGGGGGAAAGGAGAACTCTGCATGCATCCCGTGATGTTTTTTCTTCTGAAAGGCAGATCATTTCACTGTGATTTATGCGTGTTTCTTTTTCCACTTTGAATGAAATGGGGAAAAAATGTTTTTCCTCAGAAAAAATCACGGGAAGCCCCTGCTCTCTGTTCACCTCGCTTACCCTCGATGATTTCAATGCTTTATTGTGGTAAAGGTGGTTTGGTTTGGTCATAGGTGTTTTCAAGGATGAAAAGCTTTTGGATTCTATAATAATTTTTTCATCCTTTTTGCAATGGAAATAACCGATTTATTTTGATGAATAGACAGTTGATTGAACGGATATGCTTTTTTTCTTCAATATAAACACAAAGATTTGTTACGTTAAAATACGTGTACAGAATGGCTTCGTTTGGGGTTTGCTTTTGTAGATGGATCTTTTGACATTTGAAATGTCAATCAGATTTCATCACAGAATGAAATATGAAGGTTGAAAGGCAACTGACTGACTGAAGTCCCTCTTTCCTTTTCGCTTTCTGGGAAAAAAGGAAGAAAAAGAAACATTTTTATACGCAGGCATTCCATTCCAGGGTTTAATCTGGCATTTGGCATTGGTTTGGAGAAGGTGCAATCCGCTAAACTGCTTTCATCTAACCTTTTTGACTCTTTGAATAAGGAGCCCAATCTGCTGAACTGAAGTAATGATTTATGATGAATGATGATGCTTCAAAACATCAAAAGGAAATTTTTGTTTTCACAAAAACTCTGATAACATACATATATATTTTAATGCTGATTCCGCTGCTTTTCATCTTTCCTTCAAAATTTAAATTCACTTTTTAAAAACTTATGCATAAGTTCATTTGATGAGTTATATACATTTTTTCCACTCCAAATAAAATGAGAATACATAAAATATCAATGGTTGGTCTTGGTCGGAGGTAGGAGGAGGAAATGAGGATCTTTTCGTGTGAATAATGATCTACATTTTTATGCTTTGATGCGGTGCAATAGCAATATGCAATGCAAATGTGACTTTCTCAGATTTCTCTATTTCTCTCCATTTTCCGAAGTCAATTCAATACTCTGCTTCTGGTTCTGGTTGTTCTTCCCCAGTAAAAAGTTTCAACTTCAAAACTAACTCATACATATACTTTTTGGTAGGATATCTAGCAAGTTCCGCTTCCAGTCTTTCACTTTCAACATCTTCATGTTTGAAATGGTAATGATTATGAAGAAGAAGTTACATGTACATACGTAGGAGGAGGAAGACGAGAGAAAGTAAGATGATCTGTCTTTCGATCTGTCGCCTCCTTTCCCCCTTTCTACCATTCTTCACTGTCGCCAATAAATGCTCAGAGCCGCTTTTATTTCCGTTACATATAAAGTTGATATTTGACTTTTGTGCTTTGTAGAATTGTAGACGAGTAGTCAGAATATCCAACTGACAATCATCATTCAAAGATTTCTTCATAAATTCTCTTTGGACGGATCCTTTTGAGAGAAAATTTCAAAAAGAAAAAGATGATGTTCCAAGATATTATTCACTGGGCAAATCCAGTTAAGCTCTGACATTAAAGGAATTTTGTAAAAGTCATTAAATATGCAGGAAAGGGAAGCCAAAAGTTGACAGAGGCGAAAGGAACATTTCAGCTTGTTCTTCAGAATTCATTTACAAAATGTCAAATTAAAATTACCAAAATTGTTCAATCTCAGTCTCTCAGGTAATGTCAATTAAGTTGATGAGTAAAAGGAAAAGTTATGATGATGATGATGATGATGATGGTGAATATGATTAAACTTATGTAAGTAAGACAGACAGACAAGAAGACTGGCATTTGCAATTTTGCATATTTTGTTATAAATTAAGTCGTTTTGAACAATGACACAATGCAATTCTTGTGTGATGGGAAAAATTCGTAAAGGATTCTATCTATATGAAATATGTCATGTCATTTTGACAATCATTGTATTTTTTTTGATGATGACGAATATTTTAAACTGTTTTCATCTGAACTGGAAGCAATCAGGAAAACTGTTATTTGGCATTTCTTTTGTTAGGCTGAAATTTTAGGTAGTCAAAGCAGTCATGGTGGAACTAGAATTTGTAAGCGGATCATCAAGGATTCAAAGGGGAAGTGTGTGTTTTCGAAAATTGGATGTGAAGCACGTAGCTGATCTGCTAAATGGATTCTCATGTAATTACCACCTCATAAATAAGTTTTTTATTTGTTGCTTTCCCAAAATTCTCCTGAAACTTTCAACCCAAAAAGTTGATGTGCATGTAGCAGGGGTTCCGCTTCAAAATGAAATTTTACATAAATTTTTCTAAGAATTTGAGGATGAACCCAACCCAACCATTTAGTAGGGGGTAAATGCCAATTCTTAGAAGGAATTATAATGTAGCTGCTTTCGAATTCAGTAAATAACAAATGACTCTCCAGTTCTAGCGTTCAGAATAGAAATGAGAAACTGAACGATTTACATGGCTTCGAAGCTTCGAAGCCTCGATCCCTTCATCTCATAATATACTTATATTCATGTAAAAGTGTAGAGCTTAGAACTTGTACGTAAATACCTGTGCAGGAAATAGGATATCATATCATAGCTTAAGCAGGCGGCGGCACCAGCAGCAGCAAAATGAAGTCAGGAGTCAAACTCACCAGCTCCAATCTAATTTTCCTCGCTTTCTTCCTTTTATTAAGGCGTCATTACATTTCCTCTTCGTTGATATTATTCAAATCACGTGTAATGTGAATTCCTCTCTCTTGATTTATGGAAGTGGAGCAGCAGCAACTTGCAGTCGAAAATAGGAATGTAAATGTAGATGTAAAAGTATTGGTAGTTCACCTTTAGTCAAGAGAAAACTTGAAAGAAAAGGGTTAGCTCATTATTATGAGTGGAAATAGGTGAGAAAGCTGGAGCTGGAGGGGAAAAGTATCGTGAGTCATTTGCAAGTTTTTTTTACCAAATGGATATTATGAAAAGAGAATGAAACGTGTTCTTTGAAATGTCATAGGTTATAGCAGGTGAAACTGACACTTTATTAACTCAAAACTAGAACGAGTTTTGTTCACTCGTTTGGGTTCCTTGGCTAAATCCAGATTTAAAATGGAGATCAGTTTCTTTCATTAATTTCTATTTTTATCATCATCAAACTAGAAAGAAGAGAAACGAAAGAGAACCCGTGTTTGCGTTTAGCCATCTTATGAATAACAAATTACGCAATCTCTGCATACGACTTTGATGCTTTAATTAGGATACTTTTAAGCCAAAGCAAATTTCTCCTTTTTCAATCACATTCCCATCGCTTGTTAACATATATTATCCGTTTTATACATAACACTTCATAATATTTTCAATTTTAATCCATCTTTCATCATAAAAAGGGTGATGGTGAATGGTGATATAAAAGGGCAATAAGGAATTAAATTATTTCTCTGTCGTTGGATTAGATTTGGCGTTGAAAATGTTGAAGTACAACATGATAATGCTCTCCCTAATTCTACAACTTTCAAGCGAAATGAAAATGTCATGTCAGGGTGAATGGAGAAAAACATGAAAAACATGACAAAAAGCCAATTCATTCTGAATTTAAATTTGCTTTCTCAGAATCTCCTTTCCAGCTTAATTACCACTTCACTTTCTCTAGTATTATCATCATCGTTCCCAAATCCACATCAGTATCATCAGTACTCACGCTTCTCACCAAGATTTATTAAAACATGAAAAGTCCAAACCGAAATAGAATACCTAATAAAAATAAGTATATATTCAAGTGTCTCCACTCCAGTTATCTCAACAAATAGGATATAAACATTGAGTTGAGTTGATCATTTGATGCTATAGACTTAGACCTCTCTAGAAAGAAACATAAATGAGAAGGAAGAGTACCATATAACTGTTGTTTTAAGCAGTTATTTTAATAACAATGGCCTTTTTTGTCATCAACAGCTCCCTCGTAATATCCAGCTCATAACAGTTCATTTCTCATTCTAAATTCACCACCACCGACCTGTTTAGGTACGTAGAAATGGTATGCTGTTGCTTTGCTATCGCCACTACTTCTGCTAACAACGTAGTAGTAAAGTAAGACAACTACGAATTACAAGAAGAGAGAGAGAGAGAGAGAGAAAGCGAACAAATGAAACTTATTATGCATTATGTTTCCTACTTTTTAGCCTTCGCCTCCAAACATGCAAGAAGGAGAAGTGTGTGTGCTCCTCTCACTTTTTAACAAGGGCTGTTCTCATTACATCCGAAATGTTATTACTAACTTTACTACTTGACGTAACGATAACAGTGTCAATATAACGAAGGGAGAAAGAAAGCGTAGCAAACATAGTAGGAGGGAAAATAAGAAGGGGGAAAACTGTGATAATCAGTTTGAGCAAAAGCAAACAAACTATCTTGAGAAAGAAGTAAAAGTAAAGTCAAGTCAAAGTTACAACATGCATGTTGGTTTTAGTTTTTATATAAATTCTACCCTATTATATCCTATATCTTGTTCTGTCCTATCTCCTTTCCTTCATCCATCCGTTATGCATGATTATGGGTTATTCTGATATTTTCAGTGGTAGTAAAGAGTCATTTCTTCAATAATTTTTATATTCCAAAAAGTGAAATGGATACTATAGTCCACTCCACTATGGTGGAAGTGGAAAGAAAACTGCAAGACAAAAAATAAACTTCTTTCGTTCGTTCCTTCACGCTAGTTAACAACAAAAGCAAACCAAACCCAAGTTGAGGCTGTTCCTTTCGTTAGTTTTTTCTTACGTCTCTTCTTCACAACTGTATTACCATCCCATCCACTTTGAGCAGAGGATAGCATTATCTCATGCATTTTCATTCACAGTTTTTTTATTGCGACTGTTATAACTTTGGCATATATTTTTTTGTTACTTCTCGTTCGGGGGAGAAGGAGAAGAAAAGGAAAAAATTTAAAGTTCACTCACATCACATCAACAAGAACTATATTGCATGCTCAACTTTTCCCTTCTTCTTCTTTTTTTGTGTGTGTAATAGTAGTAATAGTCATATGACTTCATTCACGTCGTTTGTGACGTACTTGGTTTTAGTTTTTAGTACACCTTCACCCATGTTGAAGTCTTGAAGTGAAGGGGAAGAAAGTAAGAAAGAGTGGAATGGAATGGAGAAGGGAAAGAAAAATATGCAAAACCATGAATGTTTTTTTCTCGCAGTACTTTGTTCTCTCTATGAATTACCCGATTGTAATAAAAGAGATAAAACCTCAGTTATTCTGGCCGTTCCACCTCCGTTAGCTGAGGCTAACAATGGGAAACTTTTGAATATTTTACGAGAAAGTAGCAACTAGCTATAACTAGATATGTATGCTTTGAGTGAGGGCACTATATATCTCCAATTATGTTTTCCAACAGTTTTGTAGCGTTGTAAAGCGGGGTTTGTGTGCTGGGTGGGTGCATCGAGATTGTAGTGCTTCTGTGTGGTCTTAAACAATGTCGTAGTGGGTTACGGCCCATGCTTACTGTAAGCTTTGAATATTCTTACTCCACCCAATGAACATATAAAAGGGCAAATTTTTATTACGTAGCTGAAGCATTCAGCGAAGTAATGGTTTTACTAAGTTCGTCTGTCTGTCTGTCTGTCCGTGCGCACTCTCCTGGTCACATACATTGACCGATTTGGCTCAAATTTGGAACACAGGTAGCACTACTCAAGAGGACCTCTGGGAATACTTTTCAGCCAAATCGGTCAAACGATTCGAAAGTTATAGGTGGATGAGTTCAGTAACTCATCGATTTGGCTGAAATGTATACGTATACGTAAGAATTATTGCATAGCATCCGTGTGGATGAGCTTGTGCATACATCCGGAATCATGTCCTTGTGCATAAAGCCAGAATCCGATTTAAACGCAACAGTATGGTTGCGCTTCGATTTAAACGCAACAGTATGGTTGCGCTTCGATTTAAACGCAACAGTATGGTTGCGCTTCGATTGAAACGCAACAGTATGGTTGCGCTTCGATTTAAACGCAACAGTAGGGTTGCGCTTCGATTTAAACGCAACAGTAGGGTTGCGCTTCGATTTAAACGCAACAGTATGGTTGCGCTTCGATTGAAACGCAACAGTAGGGTTGCGCTTCGATTTAAACGCAACAGTAGGGTTGCGCTTCGATTTAAACGCAACAATAGGGTTGCGCTTCGATTTAAACGCAACAGTATGCATTCAGTCAAACGAAGAAATTTGCTTTTTATTAGTCTCTCTAGAGCCTTGAAATTATAATGACTGATCCCCTTTCACCTCTTCCACGTGTGTCATTTAACCAGAAAATGTGGGGAGCATCCGTTTGATCTGTTCTGTTCCTTTGCGTTGCCACCTTATGCTATTCTTTTTAGTTTTTTTATGACTTGACTTCAATCCAATAAACCACAGAGATCAACATTGAAACTGCTCACACGCTCACGAGATTGAAGAATATATAGCACTTAAACAGAACGAAACTGGATCATACCCAAGCCAAACCCATACAAAGAATTTACTATTTCATTTCCGCTCCATTTACGCAACAAAGAGAATGTCTTATCAAATATATTATCAATAATGTTTGTAATTCTTTCCAAAGAAACCTGCTACAGAAAGCTGTGATGAAAAATGCATGGAGAAATTAGAGTGTTTTTTGCCAAACTGAAATAATGCAAATTGGCAAAGTGTTTATCTCCCATTTTAGAAGAACAAGTAGAAAATTTAATTTTGTGTATTAAAAGGAAAATGGTGAAGCATAGCGGGCAACGTGCGCGAAAAAAGGAATTGAGTCTTGATTTCCATCATTGATGAGGTCGAGGTATGTATCATATAAACTTTGTAGTTGCTTCAAATGAAGTTCCATAGATAATGTACATGTTTTTTACACGTTTCACTCCTGAAAGACATAATTGAATCAAATCAAACAAATGAATATTGCATTCGCACTGGAAGGTTTGTACGAAATGGAGAAAATGCACAACGAATTGTTAAAAGCGTGAGTCTTGTAGTTGGTAATTTCATCCAGAATTTGGAAAAATTCCAATGAGAAAAAAAAGTATGGAGGTAGTTGTGCAAGTTGGGAAAAATTTATGGGAATATATTAGCCTAGTTTGTTAGCTACACGTAGTCGCATGATTTTACCTTGGCAAAAACACGGAGGTTCCATTCGCTTTCACTTCCTGAGTACCTACTCGCTCATGGCTCCCTGTCCTCAATTTCAAACAGTAGTGTCTGTGAGTAATTTTGGGAGAATACGATATGATCTCATCATATCATATCGATAAGTTCATTTACTCACAGAGTGTGAGTGAGAGGAGGAAATGGGGAATGGGTGTAACTCAGCAGCCGGAAAGATCCAATGAGATAACCGTTTTTATGATGGCTCATACGAAAAATACTGAAGAATCAGGTGGTTTGTTTCCCTCTACTCTACTCTACTCTGTACATTCAAACATTTCCAACTGAATGTATATAAAATACTGCAATCCAGTCTGCAATGCAATTAAATGATGCCGTGTCTGACGATGGAATCACTCTGCTTCGCGTCCTTCTAACGATTAGATCCAAAGCCTTGAGCTTTTTAAATTGCAGTAAATGTTGTAGGTTGAGCTACTCCATTGGAACTTGCTCCTGACGAAGTAGTCGTAATATAAATGAGAAACATTTAGTTCCGTAATGGTTATGGTTGCTCATCCTACTCGTACAACTTTTAGTATAACTCGTGATAAGGTATGGTGGTTTCATCATCATTTTATGCCGACTTCAAAAAAAATTTATAGTTTTTTGTACTTCAGCGACGTTCTTACATTAAATGTAAATGTTTATAATTTTCAATAAGAATAGATGAACTGGAGGTATGAAAATGGCACAAAGATTTAAATCGTATTAATTTTCCTAAATCCCAAAATATTAACATTTCATCAAAATCTTTCGCAAATGACATTATAGTTTTTTTAAATTTTGCTCCTGGTTAACGGAAAATCAAGGTTGAGTTTGACTGAAGGACATAAAGTGCGACAAATTCTATTTTGCAGTGGAAAACACGACAAGGAAAACTGATCCCCAATATGTATCTGTATGTTATAAAAAATGTATGTATTGCCCTTTTCGTACAAGTAATCCATTAAGACACATCTTGGCCTTTCACCTTTCCTCCCTACACCCCCTCAATTTTCAAAGAGTCAAAACGTTCTTGCTTGGAAAATAAAAGGTTCCGAGAAAACTAAAAAAAGATTCTCATCTCGTTAGAAGGCAAAGATCAACAGTATTGCTTTTTTGTTGCAAAAAAACACTCATATTTCTCTTTGCACTTAAAATGTGAGCCAACCATATGAATATTGCAGTATTTTTATGAAGCACCCACATCCACCCACACATATTTTAAGTTTTAGCTTTTAATTCTAAGCTAATCAGTCTTAATGAAAAGTGTTCTTGAGTAAATACGAATTCATGTCTAAAACAACAAACAGCTTCATTGAAACTTGGCATATAACATTTATGTCGTTATGCAAGCGATGCAAGCTCAGCAGTCCAGCTTAAACATTATTATTATGTATATTATTCTCCTTTTCCCCCAGTCGCTGGAGATTTGCATGCACTTCTTTAGTAAAGTTCCATATATCTATCTCCAAATCTCCACCAACCTCAGTACTTACTTTCCTTCTATTTTCCATTTAGTAAATCATGATTTAAGTGTCGAGGGAGGAGTTCTCTTACATTAATGTGGGGCTCCCTTTCCCCAACCAAAAAACTGTCTTGCTTGCCTTGGAAGTAAAAAGTCCACATTGCAAACTGCTCACTTTTCCATATGGGAAATCACCCAAAAAAAGTTTTTACTTTAGGTGATCCAAATGCATACATTTTATATTCCTAAGCTGTTTCTCAGCTCCCACTCATATATAGTGAAGAATACAATGCAAAACTAACATCTAACATTCTAACATGTTAGCGATTGAACTTGTTTGTGTGTGTGTGTGTTCCTGATATCAAATTTTCTACCATACTACTTAACTTAACTGAGCGGAAGCTCTGATTTTCAAAGCTGTTTTCTTGGCAATACAAACCGTATCCTTTATCTATAGGTACACATCTTTATTTATTCTTTACTATACAAAACAATATTGGGAATCTGGTGAGTGATGTACGTTCCTTCTTATTTTCCCTATCAAGAAAGATATCATTTGCGTAGAGCCAAAGCCAACAACTGGCTCCTCTGCACAAAACGAGCATCAGCTACCAGACCACCACCAACACCGCTTTGCAAAAACTCTCTCGTATCGTAAGGAAAAAAAGGCTCGGCATCGGCACACCAAACCAACGCCAACACCAAAACTGATCTTTGAATTTGAGATGAAGAGGAAAGTTTTGCATGCGACCATACCTACCTATCCATGAATGAATATATGTAGGATGTGTAGTTTTGGATG
The DNA here is from genome assembly GCA_964034955.1 of Orchesella flavescens. Classification (NCBI taxonomy): domain Eukaryota; kingdom Metazoa; phylum Arthropoda; class Collembola; order Entomobryomorpha; family Orchesellidae; genus Orchesella; species Orchesella flavescens. Next base: position 4,182,384 of record OZ035957.1, on the reverse strand, counting down.
TTTTTGTTCACAGCAGTTAAAATACAGCAAGTTTTATTTTATGTGTAGCCGAAAGTGTAAGTATATGTGTATGTAATGTTCAAGTGAGTATCATTTAGCATTCCATCCTCATGGCGCCTCTTGGTGTTGGTGGCATCGTTTATGTTAATTCTAATGGCAGTTTGCCAGGGAAAAGCTTAAAATCCCATTTTTTCACTCTTCGTCTTCTACTCCTTTCTCTCTCACTTACTCTCAACTTGGTACGACTAAAACTCAGTTTCTCTGTGTAAGAAATTTTTTACTGATGATGCTGATAATGGTGGTTTGTAGGTTTGGTGAAAGTATGAAAGTTTTACCAATTTTTTGTCCTCCCTCTTGCCTCTTCCCTCAGTCACAGATATATGTATATATTTATATATATTTTCGAGGGGTTCACATTACATTATAGTGGCCCGTTTATCTCACAAGAAATAGGAGAAAATTGTGGGAACGTCTTCATAACTGACTTATCGACAGCTGTCAAAAAATTTCCCCTTTTCTGAATCCTCTTTCAACTCAACCATAATATTCTCTTTCGCTTGAGATGAGGTTGGCTAAGTGCCCAGAAAATTTGGGTGTGATGTGATGTGGTGATATGTTTTGTTGTGTAGTAGCAGAAGTAGATTCACAAAAATAAGTTGAAAGAGGACGACATCCCTTCTGATAAAGAACAGTCATTTAAATAAGAACAAGAAAGAAGTAAAGCAGTTAGTAAGGAATTTTCTATTTTGTCGGGAAACTAACTGTGCGGATAATGATGTATAGAATGACAAATAAAGAGTATTGTATATTGCATTGCAAAATGTTGGAGTTGGAATTGGAGAGGAACAATGGGATGGTGATTTTGCACAGAGAATATTAAACAATTTGTGGAAAATGGGATTCTTTTCAAGATTTCTAGAATAAGAATAACGACCAGACTATTTTGCACAAGTCTGCACCACCATTTAGCGCTAATGGACTCATTTTGGAATTGTATGATTGTTTTTTTGTTTTACAGATGAACACATTCCTTGTGGTTCTGTCTTTACGACATTTACTGGCTTTGAGGAAATTGTGGCATGATTCCTCAGGCAGCTCAAATGATGTCTTGGATGAGCACAGTCTTGATGAGAAGGTGATTGGAAGTGGGATCCGAGCATCTGCAATGCTATTACCTCTCTTGGCTGTAATGTGGTTCCTAGAGGTGGTCGCCTTAGAAAATGCTACCTCCATTTTCTTCCAGATCGCCGCTGCAGTTGCCAATATTGCTTTGGTAAGTTTATACTCATACTTATAATATGTTGAATTTTGCTTCCGCCTGCTTATTTTGTAAATTTGTATTATATTTATGTGTAGTGGCAGATACAATTCTTGTCCTAGTGATAAAGTTGATAACTAGAAAAATGGTAGTATTGAGTAAAAAGATGCGTAGGATGAAGATGAAAACGATAACAAATGACAGGGCAACAGGAACTGAGAGCTACTACAAACGCAAAGGCAATAGAAATCAAATGAATATTAAGGGGTTGAAAGCGCAAAATGTCCTTTTATCATCATCATCAGGTTCAGCTGGAAATTGTTTTTGTTAAAAAAGTATCAGATTGCCCATCTAGCTAAAAATTTATGCAGTATCGAGTCTCCTTCAATCCAATCCGGACGCTAATGTGTTCAAGCAGAGCAGAGAAAAGAGGCAACATGAGAAAAAAATGATAGGCTAGGACAGCAAAAGCACTCGCTTTTCTTTGAGCTTTGTTTTCTTTTTCATTAGAATAATGGATCGGATGAAAATGCTTCTGACTGTCGTTATTTATGCGTCTCTCTTCTAATGTAAGACGGCTCTTATTTCCAAGCTCTAATATTCACCGTGTAATGAAGATAAAGAGGGTCGTATTGGTGTCAGAGAAATTCCATTTTCCTCCGCTTTATTTACACTTTTTTACGATTTATATGCATCACTGAATTCTAGAGCTTTTTCGCTAAAAAGGTTTCCAGTTTACAGTTACGTTACGACTTCACTTGAATGTCAATTCAGATGTAGATTTGGAGTAGCGAGGGAGTAAGTGTGCATACATGGAGTATGTACGCCTAGCTTGCTAATGGAACGCACATCTCAACTCATGCAAAATGGAGAAACAGATCACCAGTGAGAACATGGAATGTTTTCAATCATGAAAATGGTATTGACAAGTACGCAATATGAGATATATTGGAATTTAGTGGGGCGTATATTAACACAAGAAAAGGCAAATGTTAGAAAATTGATTCAGTTTTTTTTGTGTAAATATTAAACAGTTCCGCTACTTTTTTACATCCTGTTTGCATGAAAAATTTCGTATTTAATTTATTTGGAATGTTGAAACTGAAAATGCGTTTCACGGAGATTAAACTTTCATGTTGTTGATACTTCATTATACAAGCTCACTCAAATGTACCTATTTGTATTTATCAGATCAGATTCTGCTTTTTATTAATTTAATTCTTCAAGCGAGAGAGAAGCTCAGCTTGGCAATCTAGATAATCGGTTTATACATATATTTTTATATGGATGGGATTTACTCGCTGATTTCCTGAGAGAAAAAAAATGTATGACAGTATGTAGTTTGCACTCGGACTCTGAACATGTCTTAATGAAAATTTAAAATTTTATATTGAAGACTCATTAAACTTTGATAGGCTTTACGTTGTCATTGTCAATTGTCATCCATGTCACAAATATTTAAGGCTAATGAAGGTGAAAATGTGGAAATGGAAAAGTCTGATTCTTTCACTATTTTTCGACGGACGATATAAATTTCCCCAGCAATTGATGGAAGTAAAGTGAGTTTTCAAGTGAAAAGTGAAGTTTTCCAAATGGGCGTGGGATGAGTGTCATTTACCGATATTTGTTTGAAGGCGTGGGAAGTACATGGTATGAAGTGCTATATCAACACATAGATCTCAACTCAACTAGCTCAAGTATTATTGTATAAAGTGAGGAAGAGTGCAGTGTATCATATCAGCAACGTAAAAACGTGATGGTGAAGAAAGATACATTATTGCGAAAAAATGATTGATGTTATTATTACATCCCTTTAGATTTTAAACACACACCCACGTATGGTATATATTGGGCAAGATTTTATCTCTTTTCTGTTAAGTCCGATAAGGTAGCTCTTTTGAAGGAGCAGGCTCACTATATAGTATCTAATCTCCCTGTTTGCAAACTTTGAAGCCTTTTTCCCAAAGCTAAATTAGGCAATACAAATAAGCTACTCGTGAAGGAAGTGGGTATCCCTTGTGAAATCTGATGTCTACACGTTTCCACTCGATGATGCTTTCCCCCAACGACTCTTCAAGAAAAGTTGTTCTCGATTGAATGGGTTTAGTGCAGCTGAACCATCTTCAAAAGTCCTTTCAAAAAGTAGTAGTAGTTGATACTACTTAAGAGCATCAGACATGATTTTTCACGTTGGGATCCTCCTTGATTCCCCGCTCTTTGGGAAAGTTTTTTGATCAATGTAAAATTGCAAAGATATGATGGGAGTTGATTTTGATGTGCCCCTTCCCTTCTCTCTTCTATATCTTCTTCTTGTTCCTCACGTTTGAATTCTCATTCTGTTGATGATAATGTAGTCCACTTTGTAATTTATAATTCAGGAGGGATATAGAAAACGAACTACCTTCAATATCCTTGGTTGTGTGTGGTCTTGCGTCTATGGTCTTTTAAGTTGAAAAGAGGAGTAGTAGTTCCTCAAGCTCGTTATCACAAATTGTCATTCAACAGCAGGTCTTCCGCTTTTTCCCTTTTCCTCTTCTTTCCAATCTTTGATAACGAGCGTTCACTAATAAGAATATAATGATTATGGGATTTTAATTCAGCTCATTTCCTCCCAACGACTCAAAAACTAGTGAGATATCCTGCACTACTAGACTTAAACTTGCTGGTGCGGTTGTTGAGAGAGTTAGAAATATCCATATAAAACTGACTCATATTTTTATACTCAACAGCTATAATCTCTATAGAATGGTAGTAGCTGTAGCCACATACAAAAAGTGAAAGTTTACATAGCCATACTAAGCCAAGCCAAGCCAGTTTCCCTTTTATGTTTATTTTCCTGCATGAATCTTCGCTTTCTCTCATCCTGATTTGAACTGCCGTAGTAGCGTACCGTGTGCTTATGCTATATTACTGCTGCTGCTTTTGCCATCAACCACAAACTAGAATCATATCGTTCCTTGTTTTTTTTTGTATATGGTGATGATAATGTTGATGATGAGTTTGGGATTATTTTTGCATTAACAGAGCTGGCTCGTTATGTACTTTCTTGGAAATGAGATTTGGCCGGAACTTTGGTGCCAGTTTACTAAAACAAGTCGAACAAATTCCCTCCTATCAATGGATGACCCATGTGGAGGCTCATCCGTGCAACCAAGTGCAGCTCACTTGTCCTTTGATAACGAGCCCTTGCTTGGAGGAATCAACCACCCCACATCCACATCCAACTCCTCAAATACTACTACTCCTTCCTTTTCCAAAGCGTCCTCCATGTTGCCGTCAACTTCGAAAGCTGTTACAGCTGCAAGTAACAGTTGCAGCAACAACAACATTCTTGCATCCTCAAATTGTGCTGGGCCCTCATCTAATGTAAGTACCAGCAGCTTCTCCTCCGTTGCCAAAAAGTCTACTTGTAATAATAACTATCCGAATTCCAAAGGAAAGAGTCTACCACTGTCCATGTTGATGCCTGCAACTGCCACCCAGCATCAACAGCATCTTCACCATCATCCCTTGTCCACACCATCATCGGGTGGTGGTGGTGGGGTGCCACTCTCAGGTAAAAAGTCGAAAAATAATGGGGTGCTCATGAAGAGCAAGCCAAATTGGTCACAACCAGGAGGTAATGAGATTTATGAACTGAAATTAGATTCTATCAGCACCATTTGTAAATAGTAGGAATGTAGGAATTAGGGATGTAGGTTCACCAGATGGTGTTGCTAAAATAACATAACATAACAGTTCTCCAGTTTTTTGGTAGTAGAGAAATATTATGAGTGATGATGAGAAAAAGTATAAAAGGGATGGATTGTAAGTATGTGAATGTGATGATGAGGATGTTATGTTATCCCAACTTTTAATGTTCTTTTTTATGCGTGTCTGCGTGTCTCCTATAAATAATGCTATGATATATAATATAACATAACTAATCAAGTTATTTTATAGTGAGGTTGTTGATTGACTCGAAAGTGATTGAATATTAGCGTGACATACTACACGAGTTCACAATAATTTATGAATGTATGTATGTATGTGGAATGCTGCATGCATGTGGAATGGGAGAAGAGATGATAAATTACCGGGAAATGACATGAGCTAGGTTCACAAGAGAAAAAAATTGCTTTGTCCATTAACTTTATTTATTCATCCAGTGATTGAGATAAGCATGCATGTCGTGATACTACCTCCAATGATGGGGAACTTGCATTAAGAAGAAGGCACACTAGGGAGATAACATGCTCAATCATCATGATTTTAGGGAATAAGCATATACTTAATATATATATGTATGTATGTAAGGTTTTGCAAGTGCAAATGCTTGAATAGTTGGAATTTGAAAAGCTCTTCTTTCTCTGAGAGAGATGAACACATGTTGTTTTTAAATGCTTTGGTGGAAAATGAAAATATTGAGAAGAAGGGGATGGATGCATGTGTGGTGTGGTGTGTTGTGTGTCATTCAAGTGAAACGTGCGTGTATTTTCTGAGGTTGCACACGTAAAAGACTTTTGGTTTCCAAAAAATAGCAAAATATGCGCCTATGGATGTTTTCTTTGTATGGGAAAACTACACGAGCGTATGTATAGTTACAGTTTACAAGGGCTCTCGAATGAATATGAATATATATATGCAGACTTTAAAGGAACTAGAAGCTATTTGTCACGTTTCACACAATGTGGCTGTTCCTCCTTTTCCCTGCTCTCTCTCTGTGAGCTGCAAGCATAGATTTATGAGCAATGTCAATTCGAGGACGTCAACCGTTCCAATCTTGCAAGATTAGCTTCATAAATCAATTTTTTGTTCGTGAACCATCAAAGCACAAAATGTGAAATAACATGGACATCCACCAAGCTCAGCTATTCCTTTCACTGACAGCACCCCTCATACAGCAGTAGCAAATGAAGCAAATTAAACTTTCCCATTTATTTGAAACTTGCCCTTTCTTTAACCTTGGCAATCGAATAGAAAATAGAAAAGGTTGAGCTCCCAATTTCCCAACATGAAGACGAATCATTGATCAACAAACAGCAGCATCCTGCTAGCTCTGCCTGTCGACCAAAACCATCCCAACTAAAAACATTTGTTGCCGATGCGATGATGCTCTCACGCAGCAAAAGCACATGAGTAAGTAATGAAGACATTTTGGTGGTTCCTTGGATTTTTCCCCCATTCAAAAGCTGAAAGCATTGGCATAAAAATAGAGTGACGCGCTCTCTTCTCCTATCTTTAAATGGTTACTGATGCTAACTTATTTAGTTCTTTTCTTCAAGACATAGACTTGTCTATTCCCAAAAGCAATTTTAACTATACCTATATAAAGAACAACATAACGGTATAGACTTACGATAGCGGGAGAAGTAGGATACACGATGAAAACATGTGAACTTTCTCCAAAGTCCTCTTTATCTGTATCTTCCTCTTTGAGATGGTATTTTCCAAGTGAAATTTTATGCAAACGGTTATTTCCTCCCATAAAAATCGGACATTTGAGTTTTTTTCCTCTCTCCTTTTTTTCTTCCTCTTTTGTATTGGAGAAAGCCATTTCAAGTTCATTGCTGTTTTGTTGTGGTGTGATGTGTTGTGCTTTAGTAACAGAGCAGAAAGCACACATATTGGGTTCAGCTTGGGTCACCCCCGCCGCCCTGCAGAGTTCAGTGATGCATTGAAAAAATAGCAAAAAATAGGATGAGATGTGGATGTGGATGCGGATGGTTTGCATACAAGTACATACTACTTAGATTAGATTGTAGACCCTTCATAACGTATATTATTCCATTTATGATATAGCGACGTACATGCATAATGTGCACCTGAGATGAGGATATTGCCATTTAAATTGTAGTGTGAGTGAGCCCATTTTTGTTTACACTCCCCCTTTTTTTACTAAGCATTTTCCTTTCTCAAGAGCCTTTTTTTTATAGAACCACAAGTTAAATTGTAATTTTTTTCCTGGTGGTTTGGTCTGGTAACACACAAAATACTAGAAAATGCTGATTGCTTTTTTCCTCCCTGATAAATGTCCCCAAGCAGCTATTCAAGAGGGGGAAGGAATGGGAAAGAAAATTTGAGTTTTATCGCATGAATGACAATGAAACACATTATGAGGAAACTAGATTGTTCCCTAAAGTCTTAAAGAGAATTTTATAAATTAATTGAATGTAACTAAAAATAGATTTATGCTCACATACATATATACATACACATGCAGACATTCTCAAAAAATAAACTTTCTCTCATCTCGTCCGGAAAATGTACCAAAAGAAAGAGTAAAAAATGTAGATAATATACATGTATCGCAGATAGCTTAGATCTAAGAAAATGGTACTTATAAATAATAATAAAATTGTAAATACAAATTATAATGTGTGTACCTTTGAGTGTATTTACAGTACTGACTCAAACCATGTAAATTATTCACTTTTATTCCATTCGTCGTACTCAACCTGATGATAAAAATAAGATTATCTAAAAAAAATATTGAAGTGAACGTTGAATAGAATAGAATAGAAGAAAGTATTGTTGCATAACGTAATAAATGTACTAGCCCCTTAATAGCGTGCAAATTAAAATATAAGATTGCATATGCACTAGGGATTTGCAATGATGACAATATGTTTGTGACCATATACTTATTACTACTGATAAAATACATATGTATGATATGATGAAATACAGTATTTCTTTTGCTTCTCCTTGAACGATATTTTACAAGGACTTCTTATAAGGATATATCGCAAGTAAAATGGACCTGTGTGTGCTTTTACTTTTAAGTACGTGTATAAATCTCAACTCAACGGTGTGAATGAAAAAGTATTATAAAGTGCTAAAAATTTAAGTAATTTTTAGAGATACTATAGATATGATATAACGTGCATAAACTAATAAGATAAATAACGACTGCGATTAACACGAATTTATATTTTAGAAGTTTAGCCGAGATTTTTCTAAGCCGTAAGAGAATTGCTCCGAGTGAGTTCAAATAAATAAATTAAAATAAATTTTTGACCGAATATACTAAACTAAAAATATCGAGATTAGACACACGCCACAAGCCCTACATATAATAAAATTTATATGTAAAGGGAAAGCCAAAGAAAATAACCCTCCCCCTTTCAGTCAATGTTGAAAATGAATCTTACTTCATACTTATAACATTAGAATAGTAATTACACTTTAATTACTACTGTGGCCAAAAACAAAGGGGAGCTAATGATGATTCAGATTCAGCATTCAACAAATAACACACTGTGTGTAAAAGGAAATTGCACTCGAGCGTGCACTCAACCAAATGAGTTACAAACAAAAACAAATGCAGTGATGATTATAATATAATATAAGAATGATGATAATGATAAATATTGATAATACAATACAATACACTAAAAAAATAATTATGGTTTCTAAGAAAAATAAACACAGATTAGAATTATGACAATTATGCTTGAGAACCACTTTGTTTCTCTTTCTCATCCTTCTCCTGAAACCAAGATAAAATAACACACACAGATTTTTTTACTCAAAACTGAGTAAATTAAAGCAATTTCTCACAGTGACTGCTTAAAGGCTTCTCTACTTCTAGATTAATGTCACTTTTTTGAAGGAATAAGAATAATTAAGAAGGAGTAAGGGAAGAAAAAGCCAAGAAAAGGGCAAATGTATAGAAGCAAGCACTGATTACAAAATTTACTCTTGAAATAAAAAAAACGAGAGAAAATTTATAGCTTTCTGTCAGACAGAGAGAAAGAGGGAGAGAGAGAGTAAAATGGATTTACATAAGTAAAGCTGTAACTTGTTAACTCATGCATACAAATTAGCATTGTAGAAATAGATATTATATGATATGATATGATTAAACATAGAAAACATATATTAAATAGGATGATATTACAATGTAATGGTTTAGCAAACAAAAATTGAACTCCGTTCTCACTCTCCAACAAACTCCAACTCCAAGCTCTAGTCAGACACACGAAGAATAGATGAGGACGAGTCTGAGGATAAAAAAATTAATTATTCATAAATGTTATTAATCTGCATTAATGACTGGAAAAGAGAAAATCTCTCATGTAAAAAGAAAATGTGAGAGATGGAAGTTTAGGCATTACATGACATGCATTCGAATTCAACACAAAAACTAGATAAGAATATTATATATAAATATATAGTATTATATTATGTATTTACAACATTTTAAATGTATTAAAGTATATGTACAATAGTGTGGTTTATAATATTTCCAAGCGTTTTTGCCCGCATCATAATCATGATGATAGGATGATGATATTATGATGCAAAATCAGGAAGGGCTGCTCCACTCCATTCCATTCCACTGTGGTGTGGTAAAATGAACAGCTTTCTGGCATTTATAGCTTTGTATGTAACATAACGTAACGTAACCTTTACGTAAAACTAAGTTTTCCTGTTATCTCTTTTCACTCTGACAAAATATACCTCTACTACTACTCTCTCACTCTCTCTCTTTTTCTCTCTCTCTCGAAAACTACACAAATCCTTTTGTGAAAGAAATACACAATGTCAAAAAGTGAGAATAAACCATGAATCATTTCCAAGAGTTGAAGCGGCGGCGGGACAAGCCCAACCCCAGTGATTAATATTGCTACACACATACTTTATACTAAGAGTACATACTTCGAACGAACTTCAAAAAAAAAGCCATACTATTCTTTAAACTAGATAGAGGACAAGGGAGGACAGGACACACCAAATAAGCCATGCCATATAAAAATATAAATGTAATGATATAATACTTAATATATATGTATGTAGATTTAGCATAGACTAAAGTAATAATTATATGAAATTGTATTAAGATGTATGTGGTGTTATGTTGGGTTGGGTTGGTGTAACCTATAAGTTCTATAATATGATCCATGATCCATATACACTCCAAGGGATTATATATCCTATAATAAATACTATATATAAGTTATGTCGTACGTCTATAGTGATCATTAAGAACTGTTTGTTTTACTCTTTTTTGGGTGCATACAATGTACTACTAACGTGTGTACTATAAAACTACTGTACTCTATGCTAAAACTATGTAAATGTAATTTATAATGTATATGTAATAAAACTATAATCTGTGACACAAATTCCATTTTGGGACTCATTTCCTTTTTTTTTCTTAAATCATAAAAGGATTTGGGAAAATCCATAAAATATAAAACTGAAGCTCTGATTTGGTTGGATTTATCAGAAGAAAAGCGACACGCACAATATAATTATAAATACGTACATTATTGGAAAGCAAAAGACAGTAAGGCAATCTACATCCACTTGATTTTTCCTCAGATGATGAACTCTACTCGTTTCATAAACTCAAATCCAAAATGCTTTGAATTCCCGGAAGCTAATTTCCTCTCCAAATATTTTCTCCGTCTAGAGCAGCTCCCGTGACGTGAGCTCCCCCTTCATTGAAACAAAAGATAATATTTTCTCCATTAGTTTATGTCAAAGCCACAGTCCTAAGAGTAATTTGTAGTAGTAAATACATATGGGAGTTATCCCCACATTTTTTTCTCCAATAAATGCCCATGTAATATTATTGTCTGTCTCCTCGATCTCCAGAAGGGAAAAACATTCTACAAGAGAGGAATATACTGCAAGTGGAATTGGAATTCTTAATAAAAAATTCCTCCCATCATTTCAATGACTGCAATACGACTACTGTTACTAGTTGTTTCACTTTTTCACTGGATATTTCTCCAGCTCAAACTCGAATTGCATTCCACTTTTCCACATTTCACATTTGTTTCGTTTTCACTATGAGAGGAAAGGAACCGGCACCATCAACGGCAACAGGGTTTCCATTTTCAGATAAGAATGAATGCAATATCTCTCTCCCCCTCTTGTTCCAATATGTAGCGAGCAGTTCTCAAATGTAAGTTCCACATCAACAAGCTCGTGCGCTTACGAGTCTGGGAGAAAGTGCACCACTCAAGAAAAGTTATTTTTACAGAGAGGAAGAAATGGCATACTATCAAAACAAATGACAACCTTAAATCTCAACGTGCCGATCCAATCCTTTTCAACTTGCTATGCAATGCAGCATATGCTTTTTCCATTGGTGAGAATAGAGCAAGAACAAGTATATAAATGCATTCACATTTTCCCCTTGAGTTAAAGAAAACAACAACAATTCCTTGTTACTTTTCCTTTTTTTCTCACTAAATAAGATCAGCTATGTGACCGCACACATAACCAAAACCTGGTTGTTGGGTTGATTTGGGAAAGTCGACCAAACCACAAGAAAAAAAGAATTGTTTTACTTGCAACACAAAACGTCTCCAGTCACTCAATACGTATGATCAAGCCATTGTGAAATAATGTGATTTTCTCTCTTTTTTACATACCAAACCAAAGAAACATGAGGCTCATCCATTATCAGCCTGTGCCGTCAACCAACCCAATAACTTGCATAATGGCACTGACATCAACGATTCAAGAAAGGAAAAATGTAAACGTTATATAAGGAATAGTATGGTATTTTCCCATGAAATTCACTGGGTGGTGGAGGCTGATCTCTGATCATCATAATTTTTTTTTCCAAGAAAAATAAAACCTTGGGCTTTCACTGCGAAATTCTTTCGCGAAAGAAGCATTATAGTATCGACTGCTGTCACCCAGTCGTTTGACGACATGGTACGGATGAATGAAAGAAAGGAGGAGGACAGGACGAGGCCAAAAATAAAATACAAAATAAACATTTATCAGTGAAGATTGAGTGCGTACCTACCTACTTACTACCTACATTGAATGCTGCACTGATAATGTATCATGCTATTCCACTGCAAGTAAATTTTCACCATGAAAAGTCACAAAAAATTACACTCAACTCGAATTGAATTTTCGGATTCGGTTGCTATTCAAACAAGAAGCGGTTTTCATCCGAAGAAAACGCAAACGCTGGAGTATAGGAGCAGCTCTTCTGTAGAATTCTTTTTATTATGATAATGCATTCCGTCTTCTTCAGTCAGATACACACAAAAGGAGGACGAAAAAACATTTTATATAGATTTTATTCCAAGGTTTTACAATCCTCTTTTTCCATTCGTGTCGACAAGATCGACCTTCCCCTTTGTGACACTTCTCTTTGGCCTTAAAGTAGGGTTGAATAGGAAGCAGGAGAAAGAAAAAAAATTGCATTCATGAGAAAGAGCGGAGAAAACGCATCAAATGTGGTTGGTTAGAATGGTGTGGTCATGAATGCATAGCAGTAGTTCCACACTTCCACATTGTATTTTATACATAAAAGTTTAGAGAGAGAGAAAAAACTGGGACAAGCTAACGGCGAGTTGTCGTTGTCACCTCGTTCGAGAACCAACATAACATTGAGTTTCCTTCAGAGTTCAAATCGACTTTTTGCAATAAATTTACAATCGAAATCCCTCACATTGGGTTGGGTGATAGCCGTCACATGGTTCGTAGATTTGGTGCAAAATATACAACGCCTTTTATTCATATATTCACATGCCAATTGTGGAGAAAAAAGAGAAAAGCGTTATTTTTTTTACTAGAGTTGAGAAATCGAGGGGAATAAGATGGAGGGTGAAAGATCACACAAAGGAAAACATTGTGACAGTTTCTCCAGTGATTCAACGTGAGGGAGAAAGACTACCTCAGAGTTTTTGAAGGTTTAGTTTTGCTTTTTTCCATAAAAATGAAAATATTATCGAAATTAATGCATTATGATTTTATGTTTTACGCAATTTAGCGTTTCGGAAGATCCTAAATTGAAATTTTTGATGACGTAAATGGTTAAAAATCGTTAATAAATATGTTATAAATTGTTTTAATGAATTTTTAAAACGGGAAGTATGTGATTATAATTTTTTAGCCAACGCTTAGAAATTAATTAACGAATATCTTTGTTATTACAGATCACATTTGCTATGCCAACTTTTTGCATCTACTGTTTGGTTAAATCATTTAAATTAAATAAGATGTCTCATCGGCGTATACGTCAATATTAATTTCTAAAAAAATGGCTACACTACTAAATTCATACAAAGACGGTAAGAGTGTTTAATTTTTGCCGTATTTGTATATTTACAGAGCCCGATGGAAATGGAAAGTAATGGGGATGCTCAAGATTGAATTATAAATGACACGATTATAATATGTAACACGGAGCAGAAGGACAAAGATAACATCTGGTAAGTCTTGAATTTGAGGGTTGTGAGAGTGTCAACACAATCTGGCGTTGATGGATCAGGTTTTAATCTCCGAATGTCTCAACTTGGCCCTACCCTTGCACTTTCCAACCTTATGTTGCACTTTTGCATACCAAAATGATATTTTAATTAATGATTCAAGATCCTTAAAATGCATTTTATATGGCAGCATATTGTTTTTGCTGATTTCATAATGGTAATTTTATTATTTTTGCTTCATCCTTATGACCTAGCCATATTTCTCTATTTCGTTTTCTTTTATCAATCAAAACAAGACAGGATGGAGCCTACATTTTATCTATGATAATATTGAGTTAATTTTAAATGTATTTAAAAACACATTGGTGTTTAACTGAATGCAATGAAATAAAAGTGGATTAGACAGAATAACGTTTGTAGTATACGCCTTACGATATACTAGTGATTCGTGTTTTTATTAAATTAAATTTTGTTTCAAAAATATCTATCACAGATCAGCATAGTGGCTTATTTCATAAATTATTTAGCAGTTATACATAGCCTTAAGTTTGGTAATGTCGGTGCCTTCCAAATTTCCAGTGGATCCAATTTGTGCGCCGTTCTGTAAAATATGATAATTCAATTTATTTTGTACCTTGTATAGATCAATTACCGTAATTGTTTAGCATATTTCAAGCATATGTGACAATTTTAAATGCATGTAGAAAATGATAAGCAATTGTACCTTAGCCAACATTGTGGGTTGTCCATTACCACTGAAAGCGTGACTGTCGTAATGCATAATGCTCCTGACATTGTATGGAACTCCATAAGTGGTCACTTGTGAAGTAGGGAACTTATCAAAGTTGTAAGCCATACCTGAAACCAACCGAATGAAAAATATAAATTACAATTCAAGTACTCCATCAGGAAGAAGCAGCTTCTAAATTACATATGAATTTTACTTTACCTGCTTGGATGTTTTCATAATAGACATTGATATAATCATCACGATCTGGTCGGCATTGTTCATGCTGGAACCTATTATTTTTTAAACATTCATTAAGAAAACTTTTTAAATTTTAAAAAAATTATGATTCCTACCAAAATGAAAATTCTATTCGTACCCTAATGCGTGGATCATCTCGTGCATGATTGTGCCGATGCTCATGCAACCAGGGCTTTGGAGATTCATATCCTGGAGATTCATAATATTTTCTTGATTTAGCAATAATTATTCCCATTAACAGTATAACATTTGCAACAGATGCGAATGGATTACCTGACGTCCTCCAATTCTGCCAACGTATGAACTACATCCGTTTCCAGTTCCCTTTACGACGTGGACAAAATCCCCAGTGGGGTTTGAATTTGGTGGCCAGATTCCGAATTGAACGCAAGGAATGACTTGTGACAGTGTGTACATGGCGTCGTTAATGGCTTGCTGCTCTTGGGCATCTGTTCACATAACAAGCGTAAAATTAAAAATTAATCCTAATTTTTAAGAACTATTATAAAAGAAATTAAGCTTTGATTAGATAAAAATATTATGCATAATTACTGTAGTTAATGTCAGGGTGGACATTGAAGTTGGTCCATCTGTAGCGAGGATCAATCATGCCATTCTTCACGTGCTTAACATCATCAAGGGTTGTGCAAGTGGGAGCGGTGACGTTTGCGAATGGATTATTTCCTGTAGTTAAAACATGTGAGTTAAGTTTTAACTTCAAGAATTGAAAGGTTTAGAGTTATAGATGGTTGCTATAATATTTTAGTAAGTACCCGATTTTGGTGGAGTTGGAGGCAATGGCCTTTGTACAGTGGGTAATCCCGATGCAAAGTTGAGGGCTAATGTTGCCCCAAGTAAAAAGGTGATGGTTTTCATCCTTAGCGTTTTATTTGAATGGCGAACAAGTTCAAGATCATGCAACTCGATAATGAATTATGAGTAGAGGTTGATGAAAATTACGGGGTTTTATATATGTGCCAGTTACTCAATGCATTCTTATCAATTGAAATCTGATAACAACTCATTATAACAAACATAATTTGTTATATCATATTAGGTGAAGTGGAAGATTTATCAGTCACTGTGTTCATCGAAACCTTATATTCATATTCAATGTGTCAAAGCCATCAAAATTAATTTTGGAAGATTAATAATTTTGATTGGATTGGATTAAATTGATGATTTAAGCTGCATTTTCATGACCTTTTCGATCATATCACATTTTCATAACACGCTGTAGATACCCATGACAGATGATAATAAGGGAATATATGCTAAAAATAGCTTTAAACTGGACACATATACGTATGCCCTTTTGTTTTACCGTTTAAATTACCATTGTGAACTGCAACAATAATAATAATTCATTTCGTTTGCTGCAATGCTACAAAGCAAAAAAATAAATGCATGTGCAATTCCAATCGCCACTTCTAATGCTTTTTATAAGCATAATCACCTATAGTAAAATCACTTATTTTATCTCTTCGATCAATCAACTCAATTCGTTTATAATCTTACCGTAAAAAACTTTAATTATGTTAGGTTCGATAATAAAGATGTGTGAAATCCGAGCTTGCAAACGCATTTTGTCAAATAATATGCTTAAAATTTAATTGTGAAATGACATATGAGGATTAACTTTGAAAAATTGTCATCGTATCACCAACTGTCAACATCATGCATGATTATCAATCATGATCAATAGAAATTCCAATTCCTGGTATTTGAAGTCTTATTTAATTAACAGTTGCTTGAAAATATCCAATAATAATTTTGACGTAAGTTCGATTAAAGTACACCCTGGTTTGGTTTTTTCTCAAGATACTCCAATTTCTAAAACGTCATAAAATAATTCATTATGATCGTACAATACATGGACTTGATGAACCTAAAACAACCAAGCGTTTATATTATTATTATACGGTACATTGATTGCCATTGTCTGTGACAAAAACGAAGTATAGCGACAGCACGATTGATGAGGTAATGCGATTCTTCAACGGATATATTACACAATTTCTTAGAATTATGCACTCCGAGTAGATTTAATCGCCTATTGTTTCGCTAGTTCAAAGAATACCTATATGTAGCTTTTGACCTGTAATCGATCGGTGGGTTTAACTTTCACACTTTTAGGTATCTTGTAGAAGGTTAAACTGGCAGTTTAAGTTTGTTTGTTAGTAACGCATCAACATGAAGAGTCTTGTGCTTCTTGTTTTACTATCCTTTTCACTTGGAATGGGGATAAGTGATTTTGAAAAATTTCAAAGGTATTTAACATTAAATTATTTTCATTAGCATTCGCGTTCTTCGTCAATTACAGAAACTAGCGTGTTGAGTGATTTCCATCCTTAATTAATTCTCTAGTTACATCTTCTTAGCTAAAATCATAGCCCATTAGGTACTAGGAAAAACAAGTTGAGTAATTTTTACTTCTATTACTTTTGAAAAATTAGGCTCATCAACTAGAGCAGGAAAATTAATGACAAAAGTATACTTGTGCATTTAGCTTAATAGAATGATCCTGTATGTTAGTCTTGTAAGCGATATGGAACTCTCCTTCATCTGACCCATTCTCATCATCATCATCATCATCTCAGTTCCTAACTAACTTTACTTACCCTACACTTTTCCATTTCCTCGTAAATCGCATTGAACAAGTTTGTCGTGCCCTGACGCTTTATTCCACATCCCCAATTCTGATTGTGATTGCGGGCCATAAGCTAAAGCCTCGTATCCTTTCTTTCCGAGACTCTCAACTCAACTAAGTTACTTTTCCAAAAAAAGAAAGAAATATCATTTAATGATACAATCTCCGTACTTTATCTCCAAAAAAAAAAAAGAGAAGTTGAAAGGATTATAGATATTTTTTCCCTCTTTTCTCACTCCTAATCTGATAGTGAACATGACAAGTTGCTCCTGTGTGCTACTAGCTACTACACATTACACATTGGATTGAAATCTGTGTTATGTTGGAAAGAGCTCAAATGGAAGGAACAGTTTATATGTATTTTTGTGTAATTAATGCTTCATTACACAAATGGAAAAGTTTTTTCTCCTTTTCCCCATCAGTCCCAACTTCCTTCCCTTCTTTTGTGATTTCGATTTCCTTAATGTTTATTTCTATACACTTTGAGTGCCTTCGCCTTAGGTGAAGTATTGCGCGTGGAAGGGAGTACTGTACTAAACAAAAGTCTAGACAAGCAGGGATTTTAGCTTGTTTTGTTACCCCCTCGCTCAAATTCTCCTTTGGAGTTCATGACCTTTCCGACTTAATTTAGTGGAACAGAGATAAAAAATGAGTAATATTATTCTTATGGAAATGTATGAATTTGCGTTATATTTCATTACTCAATTAAAATGGAAAGGGACACGTGTTGTACTTTTAGTATGGTTTAACATGCAGCCAAAATCAGTTTAAACAAAGTCAATCCAAATCCAAATCCAAATCCAACCTCTAACTATTAAAAAGGAAGGGTGTAAAAAAATAGTCAGATTTCATATTCGCACTTGGTTAATTTTCTACAAAAGTTTTTAAGCAAAGGGAAATGTATAATCGCTCTATTGTCATTGTCGCTACTAATAAAGTCGTTATACACACTACTATAATGCTACAAAAGTTACACACAGCAGCACCTTTTTGTAGTATCTATCCAACCAAAAGGAAAGAGAAAAGGGAGAATAATTTTCGCTGCTATACTTGACTTGACGACAAGAAAGTTTTACGTGTTTAGCAAATGTAATAGAGTCATAAAACTTGAGTGAGGAATGGACCACACACACCGCCGCCGAGCTGGTGACTGCTAAAGCTTCACCTTTTAAACTTTTTGTTACGTGGTTGGGGTTGATAAGTTTATATTACGTGTCATATCAAACTTACAATGATGATG
This sequence comes from Orchesella flavescens, assembly GCA_964034955.1. NCBI lineage: Eukaryota > Metazoa > Arthropoda > Collembola > Entomobryomorpha > Orchesellidae > Orchesella > Orchesella flavescens. The sequence goes on along the minus strand of OZ035957.1, from coordinate 4,164,078 downwards.
ATGATGATGATGATGACTACTGTTTCATTTCAGTGGAGGAAAAAACAATAATAATGAAGAGAAAGCCAAAGAGTTTCTTCAGGAGTACAATGAAAAGGTACTGAAACTATTGAATGCTGAAGCCCTCGCTCACTGGAAATATACTACTAATCTTAACAAAGAAAATTTGGAAGCTCACGTAAGTTTTTGTGTTCAATTCTTATCCTATAAGTATGATTGTTTTTTAATGTTATTTGTTTGAATTTAAACGATTTCGGAAGAAAGTAATGGTGATGAAGCTTAATTGAAAAATCTTGTGATTTTTTGCATAACTTCTTTGTCAATATAAATGTGCATACAAATTTTATTGAAGTACTAAAGCGATAGGTTTCATAAGTACCACATCACTTCGACAGATAAAAGTCATCACGAATCCATTTACAAACTAATCATAATTCTTACCAATCGTGAGAATCGGAATTGTAATGAAAGTATTTTTTTTCAATCCATTTATAATGCGAAGGAGATAGGCGAAACATGCATATATGTATACTTCATGAGCACCAATTTGATTTAAAGTTTAGTTGATACGTTTTACAGTGAGTTGATGAAATGTCTGCTCATTTGCATACACGCATGCATGCATGGATGAAAGCTATACATATATATTCATAGTTATTGTTGATTGTCGTCTCATCTCATCCCATCTCGACCATCATTTCATTAGCAGTCTTCATTTCGTAGCATTTTATACATACAATATGTTTTCAATTTCATTTGGAAAAGTACACCACTTTGCTACTTTTATTTCATCTCTCTTCTTTCTATATAGTCGATCTCATAACACAAGTGCAAACAGTCTGACATCAGCACTTGCATATCACTTTCACACACGCTCCAAAATTGTCATGTCTTTTTGACGTTTTTGACCTGCTTTTTGTCAAGCGAAATGAAGTTTTTTTTACCCAGTCAGAGTCAGTCAGAGAAAGCACAAAAAGCAAACATCATCATGATCATGATGAGTAGCAAACCGACAAAGTAGCAGTGAGTGAGTCATGTGATCCCCAAAACTCTGAAAAAGTGAAAAAGCACATATGCACGGAGTTTGAAACCGGATGAGAACCACCAAAAACTGCAAAGTGTACAAGGGAGTTCGAGTTAGAAATAGGAGAAGAGAAGTGAAAAGTGGTGGAGAAAGTAGTTTTTTTTGGAAAGAGGCAACTCAACCCAAGCCTCTGGAAATAGAGACACATTTCAATTCAAGTATGTGTGTGTGTCTGTATCTCTGCAAAAAAAAAATTATCCTTGTAGCATCACGTTTCACCGAATTAGCACAAACTGTAAACAAGCGAAACGTGGAAAATTGCATGGAACTTTTGACTACTGACTAACTGAGCTTGAGCTGCTGCTCCCCCTTATCTAAAACTTGCTTCGTCTACCTCTCGTAAAAAAAAGAGAGGAATCAGTCACTCAACCAAAGTATATGGTAACTTCTCCAAACGCAAACAGCACATGAGAGCAAATGAATGACTAGACAAGCGAGCTGCTAACACTTTTTTTTGCTACATGGATTTCAGATATTTGAAGCGAAAAATACAGTTTTTTTCTCTCACTTTTTCGTAGTTTATCCTACCCATCATCATCTCAAATCTTTCGTGTCATTTTTATTATATATTCATGCCAGGAAAAGGGGAGAGAAAAGTGCTTTGCTAACGTATATTATTTGCCTTTCATTTCGGACAAGCAAATAAATGATGCTTTGTATGTGATTCTTTACTCACTCTCACTCACTCAGTTTCACTAGGATTGATTTTCGCTTTCCAGGAATCGCTTCCTGTTTTCTGGTTCGTGTAATCCGTACGATATATACCATTACTGCCACTTCATCTCTTGTTTACTTTATATTCATTTCATTCCGGATGACAATACGCTTTTACCAGAGACAAGTGCCCCTATTCCGAATAATTTGAAACTGAGGGAGAGAGTGGGATCGGAAACGTGTGATTTTGGTGTTTAGCTAAATGCACCATTCGTTTGATTTGACAGGAATAATTTAACCTCTCTACTATTTGATACGATTAAGTGAAAGTATATCAAAATGAGTGAGATGTAAGCAAATGCAAATGTTTTTCTGAGGATACAGAGTAGAAAATCAACCTAAACTAAGCAGATAAACCACCATTTTTAAACTAATGGACAGTCAAGCGCTTTGTATTCCATACACGATATTTAAATTGCGTAATGTGTAATGCATTGTTTTGACGTCGATAGTAATAAAAGTTAAATTTAAAAAAAATCTTGACACGATAGGTTGATGTGGCTGATGCCTTCAGCGTTGAAATGTAATAGCTAAGAAAATTTTTAACTGGAAGGTGATTTAAAAAAAATCTGTGTATAAATTATGATTGATAAGGATAAGAATATTTTTGAGCAATATTGTTTGTACTATACTCAAACACGTGCTGCGTGTTGTATCATCAAATTGGAACCTCTGACTACCGTGGGATATTTCCACCATATTTAAACTTTAAATGTCTTCTATACCCCCGTGTTTATCCAAACAATACTCAAGACATAACTCAAGTCATATAGATATAGTAAGTTTACTTGCTACGCAAATTTGACTTAGGTAACAACTGTTTGTCAAGTCTTGCAATCTTTTTCTATTACGTAAGAAGTAAAATTGGCAAACAACATGTAACATACATACATATTATTATAAAACCATATTTTGTGAACGTGAACTCAATAGGGACTTGAGCTTGAGCTCCCCCAGCAAGCACACATGAAATTCCCCTCTACTAGATTACCTACTTCTATCTCCGCACTTGAAACGTATTCCTTCTTACTTTTCTAGTCTTTCAATATTTTATACAATACTAAAATGACAGAATGTAATCATCCCTGCTCAAAAAAATCTCTATGGACTTAGTAAAATCGTCTTCAATTTTACATTGTTTGACATTAATGCATTTTGTATTATTATAATCAAATTGATGGCAAAACAAACAATATTATGGTTACTTCCCTTTGCTCTGTAATATTATATTATATTATGTCGGTTCTTGAGAAATAAGTAATGATTTTGAGATCACCTCCGGAATTCATGTAGGTACACACATAATAATAATATGCATCACGTTGTGTGTCATGCCACGCCACTATTTTACATTCATTTTCTTATTCTCTGCTTGAGTAAAGGTGGTGTGGTGTGGTATGGTATCCTTGTAGAAATGCGGTGGAAAGAGAAATCGTGCGTTGTTTTCTCCTCTCGCTTTTTCTTCATCATCATCATCATCCGCACATTCCGAACTCTTCCTTGTAGTTGTCCCTAATGCCATTCTTGGCTTTTGAATATTTTGTAAACCTCGTCGTTTTCTCTTGAGTGAACCTCTAATTTGAATAAAATGTGACCTGACTATGTCATGTCATGCCATGCCATGCCACTCCTAAAGCTTTTTCATGCATGTCACAAATGTTACTGGAATTTATTATGATTTCGAAACGTGAAGTTCGTCGTCTTCGTCTTCCTTCCCTCTATTTCTTTGCAACTAATACACATACGTATGTAAATGTATTATGAATTGTACATAAGTTGAAACTAAAACTTGTCTTCCTTGTTCGTTGTTCCTCTCTCTCGACAGATTGCGGCTGGACTTGCTGTGACACAGTTCACTGCAGCTGCGTTTGAAACAGGGTCCCACTTTGATACAACAAACTTCTCAACCGACACAACGAGACAACTTAGCAAAGTTGGCAAAAAGTCACTGTCAGATGAGGAAATGAAAAACCTCACCTCTATCATTTCTCAAATGGGACAAATTTATGGGGAGGTATGTAATGTATATATGTCGCCACCATATCACCATTTTATAAATACCTTATAAGCCTGCTGTCTTTTTCTTCTCCAACTCTTCAACAATAATAATTTGTATAGCTTCCTAGCTTCCTTTCTTGCATCATGCATGAATTTTAGAACCAAAACTTTTTTATATTGTCACAATGTTTTGGGAGATTACCTACTATCCATATGTGCAGGAAGGAGTATAGTAGGAACAAGAACAACTGGAAAAAGTTGGACCCTCCTGCAAACAAATACCATCATTCCATCGTCAATTCATCATCATCATCATCATCATCATTGTGCTATAAAGAAACATGCATCATGTCCAAGAAATCTCCTTAAGAACTTGTCGACATTTTTTCTTTCCTTCCGCTTCCACTAGGACAATTTGCTTTTATGCAAATGTTTCCCCTTCCACATTCCACTTACTTTCTTCTCTCCTCTTCTCCTTCTTGTCTCTTCACTTCTGTTCCTTCCATCTAAAACTTTTTTTATTTTCATCTTCTCCTTGAAGGTGAAATTGAGTGAAGCGTATCACCTAAAATACTATATATACTAGGGAAAAGAGGACCACTCTACTCCTCAACATCTTGGAACCAAACATGCTGCTGCTGCTAAACTTTTTGGTCCATAATACTACTCCCTACATACAATCTTACAAATGCATCCACTTACAAATTCTCTGTTCTGCGTACCAACAAAAACTCCCAAAAAGGAATGTTGATGTGATGTGATGTGCTTTGGCTACAATGTTTTTGTTACTTTAGCAAGTTGTATAGTAATAGAAATAGTGCTTAGCAAAATGACCTTGCTTGACATTTACAAAGTCATAATAATAATTCCTCGTTTATAGAATATTATTATCATCATCATCATCCCTGGATTGGATGGAAAAATAGAGGGTAGGGCATTTACGTTGGTGAAAGGAGGGAGAAAAAAATCAGTTTTGCTCGTCGACATCGTCGTCGTCTGCCTGACTGCCGACAGTCAAACTGGTTATTTCGTCAATAAATCTGACAGAGTCCATTATTCTTCTTATCCTTCCTTCGTTCCTACTTTTTTATGCGCTTCCCTCAATTTCTTACAGTCCACTAACGCTTGAAAAAGTCAGTCAGCTCACTTCACTGTTGATTTTTCCAGTTCTTAGGAGGATAGAAATAAGTCAAGGTATATTGCGTTGCGTTGTTTGATTCCTAGTATCATACTCTTGCTCAAAAAGATTTCCTAACTTTCTAGCTAACAATAATGTATCATATCAGAAGCCATAAGCAAAAAAACTAAAGCCCTCTCACCGCGGCTTTGAGCCGCGAGTGGAGTGTGGATATCATCTTGAACCCAAACATTTATACAAACATAAACAGAAGCAGTGAGATGAAAACCTGTTATGATTTTGTGTACATTTATCTTTATATTTCTCATAAATATGTATCTATATATATATGCCTATTACTTTGGAAGAAAAATAATTTATGATCTGCCATGTCCAACTTCATAATATTTGTAAGAAGCTCGTGCTCATGCCTCTTCACCACCATGAAGGCTCAGGTGGATTTCGAGAAAAGGTACGTGGGATTATCCGTGCCTGCATTACAGATATTTTTAGCCATTATAAGCAGATTACACAGCTCTTCCACTATACATTGACTTGACGGACCTAATAATCCACATATTTTTTTGTCTGTGGCACAAAATAACTTGTGTTATGTTGCAGCCATTATAATAGTAGGAAGAGTGCGGCCGGCTAACGAAGAAAGACATCATTAAATCCGTCAGCTATCACGAAATCCCACTCAATTCCCTTTCTCTACTTCTCACGACTCAAAAAGCTTCAGCATTTAGTATTGATTTATGGTGGAGTACACTTTGCACGACATGCTCTAATGTTGCTTCAACACGCTCTCAAAACATCTCCAACCAAAAAAATGAAGTTTTAGTTATTAACCCATGCTGCAAAGTGCAAGCTCGTATCATATCCCATTTCTTCATTTGATATTATATTGACACATTCATTACAATAAGGGAAAAACGGAGTTCATTTTTTGTAAATCTTAATTAAAATTTCATAGCTATTTCTTTTCAAAGCCAAAGTCGATATACCGTGCACAGCGTGTATAGAAAGCACTTTTGCTTTCTTGCTAATCATAATGACACAACACAACAATTTCTTGGTATAGGAAATCATTGACCGATGCGATGGACAAAATGGTTTTTTTGTGAAAGGAAAAAAATCCTCTGGTTTGGATCAGTTCCTAGAAATGTAGTTCCTATATAATATATATAGCTATTTAATGGAAACCCGAATTCTTGGAAGTTCTCAGAAAATAACATCAGTCAAACGTCGCTATATAATACGGTTCATCAGATTCACATGATATTTTGGGGCAACCAGAGTTCTCCTCAAAGAACCAAAAAAGAGAGAGTGAAAAGGAGCAAGCCCCAACGATTCCTTTCCATCTATCATGTCTTTGATAATGGACCGATCATTGTGTCAAAAAGATTAGCTGGACAAATGAGACATGACACTGCCGATATGATTAATAACAACTCAACTTCCCTTTGACTGATGGCAATCTCTAGCTGAAGTTAATAGACTTTACTTCTTGGAAAAATACGACTTTTCGTATTTATAGACACAATATTATATTTTTTTGGAGATACTCAGCGTCATTCCAAAAATATGTATATTTGATATATTACTTGACTAGACATAGATCCAATGAAGCAGCCATAATAAATCGTATAAACATTTAAATGCAGACCTTTTTGTAAAAAATTACAGTAAAAACTCATGGTATTTCGAAATGCTGATTCAGCTCAATTCATCTAATTATGGAAAAGATACAGAACATATTTCCATTGAAGTATTGTTTTCCTTTCAGTATTGCGAAAGAACAAAAATTAAAGAGAATTGAATGAAAAGTGGAAGCAAACAAGGCAGTTATAGCACATATTATTCACAGTTATAGCCATTTTAGATGAAAAACATGATAATAGTTTCGGCAGTTTACAATTCATTCTAAAGCAAAAGGGTGAAGCCTTATGCATCCATTCATCCACAAAAAGCAATCCTTTATAACTTTTTCCTCTCATTCTCGGGGAAATGAATTGATGCGCAAAATTCCCTTTTAGGAAAAAAGAACAAAGCAAAAAGTTAAGTACCACAAAAAATAGTTTTGGTTTAGTGTGTTGAAGTTGAAGGTATTATTGAGCATTATGAAAAATATAAGTTTTTTATATGACTTTAACAAAACACCGCGTACGAAGCACACAAACACACATACCACATTCAAAACGTACATGTAGAACGTAAGTCTGAGAAAAATACCATCACATCCAAATCCAATCCGCCAGCATCACCACTTTCATTTGGGTGGCTTTTTACGAACAAATAGCTTTAAAATTTATGTTTTCACTCGTTGCTCACCATTAAAAAGGTACTTTTTATGGAAGGACACAGAAAGAAGAAACGAACGGGAAGAAAAACACAATCTATTCTTGTTGTCTGAAAGCAAAGTTTTCTATTTTTTCCTTGGTAGTTTCAATTCTTCATAAAAGTTTCGGCAAATCCAATGCGCAAAAGTGATCTTTTTATGTGAGAGTTTTTCTCCACATTTTTTTCTCACAGAACATTATTGGAATTAGAAATAAAGATAGTAGTTTAGTTTTGAGAAATTAGGAGAAAATAAGGAAATTTGAGTTGATAAAGATTGAGAGTATTTCAGATTGGCGTGGGAAAGCGGAACCGGCAAAATAATAATGCATTATACTATGACTTCAGATGCAATTTAAACGGATTACACAATTTTTTTACATCAAAGCCAGCATAAAAATTTAATACCGCTTATTAAAACGGCAGCAAAGGTTGAAATGTAGTAATATGGATATGTGAAGGTATAAAAATGTTTTTAATTGAAATTGTTGAATAAATTATTTATTACCGAATCAACTCATTTTAGGGGAAAGTTTGCAGAAATTCTACAGAAGGGGTAGAAGAATGCCTAAGGTTGGGGTCGTTGTTCGCCATATTAGGTGATTCCCGAAATACCAGTGAACTTCTTTGGGCGTGGGAAGGATGGAGAGCGAACGTCGGGCGGAAAATCAAACCTTTATATTTTCAGGTAAGAGAGATTTGAAAGGGATTATGCAAAAATTCAATTAAAATTGGGAATGAAAAGCTTCTAGATTGTGTTTTTACATATTATAATATATATTGACACTTTTTTCATACCCTAATAATTTTACTAATCTCGATTCTGACATATGGAGAGTTAATCCTTTAGCTCGATATTGTCATTTTGTCAATTTTTTTTTGGCATAAGAGTTATTTCGAGCCGTAGTGTGCCATGCCATAATATAATGAATGAAAAGGTTCATAAAAACAAATTTGGATCTTGATACATTTTTCCTCACCAAAATATTCCATGAATACGAATAAGATACTTATTATGCAATTTGATGCAATATATACATAGTGTACGTATCTATCTGTCTATTATTATCTATTCATTCATTCATTCACCAGCATATATCCCCATCACTCGAAAATATTCTGACGCTTTTGACACGTTACTGCCTCATTTTCCCCGTTGACGCTCTCTCTCTCATATGAATAGTTGACTATACCACACGGGATTATCGACGTCTCTTCTGCTTCTCGTTAACTAGCTTTCTGGCTTGGCTTTTTCTCATGACTCCAGTTCGAGTTGGGAGGAGTGACGTAAAAGATGCGGTACCGTCAACCATTCTTCTTCTTCTTTATTTTTGGCAAAGTGAGAACAGCACGAAATCTTCTTTGAGAAAGTGGAGAAAGTTTTGTGCTCACACTCATTTTATGTATGACTACTCTGTATGCTGGAGTCTCTGCAAGTCACGTTGCCAGTCTATCAACACCATCACATCATATCTTTCCCGTTGTTCCTTGTCATCAGTCAACTTGTACAAGTGGCATGGCAGTATTTAAGTCCAACCTAACTTTTCATCCAGATGTTCAAATACTTTTGAAGACAGTGAACTACCACCACCACCACCATCTCTTCCAGTTGGAATACAAATGTTTGGGCATTATGAAACTATGCCATATGTTTGCATTTTGTGTAATGTATCTATGAGCAAGTAATATGGCGTGTCTCTTGCTCAGTTGGGAAAGTTTATGGACGGTCGGTCGCTGGTATGGTATGGCTGGCGTTAAAAGGAGAATATGGTAAGAGAGATGTTGATCTCAAGAGGATGATGTTTTCCTCTCGCATATTAAAAACTTGAGTGACTGACTTGACTAGCTTGTTCAGTCAAGTTGTTGGGAAAATCCAGAAATCAGGAGTAGATGATGCGTGCATATCTCTTCTTATCTCCCTTCCGAGGTCTCTAAATATTGACAAGGAATGGATGGAATGTCACTTCAACTCATTTACGTTTCCTCAACCTTTTTTCTCAGAGTCTGGATAAATTGAGTGAGCATTCTTCCAAAATTATTCTCTTGTGAGGTTGGTCGGTTGGTTTGTGTTTTTGGCAATGAATTTTATATAGCTTCTTTTGAGCCCAGTCCAGGTCCAGGCCAGCTCTAACTCAACCACAAAAGTAGCGTGTACGAGTGCAAAAACCAATATGAATACCAATACCAGACCAGGCCGAAATAAGGAAACCCCAGAAAAAAAGTTTTTCAAGGCTTTGATATGAAAATGAGCCTATTCCTCATCAAATTCAGACCACTAGTCAAAATCACCGTATTGCGTGTGTTCCCTAGACTGTGGGCTTTGTATTATAGCCTTACAACTTGAAGCGGTGGAAGCCTTCTCGATGTCAAAACTTGAAAGGATCAGTCACTGATCAGTTGCATTCATTTGTAGTTGAAGTTGGAAATATTTTAAGTGGAATGCTATGATAGGTACTCACTCACATGACATGCAAATCATATAAACTTTTGGTCTACTTAAAATACCCCATAATATTATGAATTTGCTTATAAGTTTTGCCCACTTACCTCATGAATGACCTCAAATGTCAGAAGTTGCCAAATTACTGGAAAAATGAGTGGCAAGTCTTAAATAGACAAGGCGGAGAGTAGAGCTAGCTACTAAGCTAAAAGTCAAAAAAGGAAGAGGGACGAACGTACGTACGTACGTACAAAAGCAATATAATATGAGACGATGCGATCCGGCGACGTACGTGGAGACTGAAAAGGAGATGACGCGACGAGGGTGAAAGGCATTCAAGCAAAGGAAAAAGAGTTGAGCTAAAAGAGAAAGCTGCCTTTCTCCCTATTTTTTCCTCTCATATAATAATGGAAGATGACTTGTGGTGCTGACATGAAAATGAAATGAAATGATGATATGTTGATATGGCATGGCATGGCATGGCCGTTGGAGCTTGTCTGCCATTTTATGCCATATATATGTATATTATCCTAGCTACTACTCTTTTTTCCCTTCCGTTTCTGTGAACAACTCAAACTCTCTACTCAACTCAATTCTACTCAACTGTTTTCCACTTTGTCTTGTTGGCTTGGCTGAGAGTTGCTGCTGCTACTACAGCTCTTAGATTTCTTGCATAATGTAATATTATGGACATCCTTCTCTCCCTGTCTGTCCATCCGTCCGGTGAATTGGATATGTGTTTGTGTTCTGTGAGGGAGCGGGCGAGTGAGCAATGATTTGATTTAACTTGCTCATCATCAGCTTATACCCAACAGCGCCCAACAAAATATCCAACGAATGAATCTGTTTGAAGAGGAGGAAATTCAACTGGTTATGAAATGAATGTTGTTATGAGATGAGCCTATCACTTATAACATAACTGCTCAACTCAACCCAAAGCCAACCCTGCTTTTTCTTGTTCATTAGAGTTTTGCAAAATATAACGTGGTGAGCATTATATGATATATATAATTCTTATGAGCTTGTATACTTTTACATAGCTCTCTACATTTCACATAATATCTCCTTTCTCATCGCTTGGTTCATTGGCTGTCTGTTTATTTTCTCTGGTGGATATCTGTCTCTTTGACTCTCCTTTCTCTGTCTCTCTAACACAGGATGATGGTCGTTAGTCCTATTTTATGGACATTGGATTCCATCATTAACAGCCGAATCTGCGGTTTTCATGACTGTCCTCGTTTTATACATCCCAGAGACTTAATTGGATTGTTCGGTTTTGGAAGAGTTGTTTGGCTAGTTTTGCCCTTGCTCACTCGCAAGATACGATACGATACGTACGTAGGATTTGGGATTTATTGGTTCAATAATACTAATGCTTTCACTGCAATACTGGAATGGTTGCTGCTCAAATAAATACGTCGCTTTTTCATCATCGTCATCAACATCATCATGATCATTATATTATGAGCAACGTAACGTAACGTGTAGAAAGAGACTTTGGTGCTGATTTGGTAGTAAATGCTTGCTGCGACCGACTACCCACCACCCAAGGATATTATTAGGATGGCATGGGGCATTCGAATAATTTTCTAAACTGAAAGAAGCTCTCCCTTTTCAACTCTCAACCCATAATATATATCAAGATTGCCCTTTTCCATGGGGAGTTGTATCCTCTTTGCTCTTCTATAATCAACTCTTTTCTTCAGATCTCAAATCAAGCTCGTCTCTTCATGGAATATATTTTGGAGCTGCAAATAAAAGCTGAAATTTTGTATTTATCTCATAAGTATTATGGTTTATGGTGGATTGGATTGGATGTTGGACTTGGACTCGCCTTATATAATATATCATTCTCCTTGTCCTACATAACATTGTGGTTTGGTTTGGGTTTGGTTTAGTTGATTTGGAATTGGGATTTAGGAATGTTCAGTAATTTGATGGAGGTCACTAAGGCACGAAACATGAGAGAGAGTGAGAATATATATATTTGATAGAAAATGAACAAATGAAGAGAACATCATGCAGGTCCCAATCCGTAACGTCTACCAAACTGGGGATAATAATGAGCATCACGTTGCGTTGGAGTGTATAATCATGAGCAAATTTATTTCTTGCAAATTACAAGGGATTCCCAATCCAGTGTCCTATGAATCTAGGAAGGAGCGAGCGAGCGAGACATAAGGCTAAGAAACGAAACATGAAACCAAATTGGATGATGCATCAGTTTGGAGCATAACGAATAAATGTGGTTTGGTTTGGTATTGGTTTGGTGCGGTCATAAAATGCACTTTGCAAAGGAAAAGTAGGGAAAGTATAGGTACGTCAGGCGGAGAAAGAGGTAGAAATTGAATTACTATAGAATTCAAGTCGTAAAAGTAGAGAGACACGATGAAGTAAACCAAGTCACATAATGTAGCAGACAGATACTGACTACCAGCCACCAGCTCCTGGATTAACTTCAAAGGAAAAGAGCGAGAGTAACTTGGATTTTACCACAGTTGTGTTGTATACTTAGGTACCAAACCCAAGGTACAGTACGAGATTGTGCTAAAATGGGCTATATTTTGGATTTGATGTGATGATGAGGGAGAAATAAAATGGATGTAGGCGTAAAAATAGATATCTGGAGTAAGTTAAATGAGGGAAAAAACTATCAGCTTCGTTTTTGGATTGCTATTGCCGTGTGTGGTTTGGTATGCGTTGATTACGATGATCAGGAGAGAAGATGAGATGAGATGGGATCGAATACGACATTGAAATTGAAAATTGAATTACATTCATTTAAAGAAATATTACTAGGGGTTCCATTGGTATTTGGTGTAATATGTTCAAGAATTTAGAGAGAGGAAAAAATCCTCTCTATCATCATTACGCAGCACACATACACTAATTGAATTTTTCTCTCTTTCCATTTCCATCCCATCATCATCATCTAGACTTAGACTCATCCCCACATATGGCTGCTTTCTCCGTAATTTTTATTAATTAATTTCACCAAAAAGCGTATAGATAAAAACAGGAGACTTGACCTAAATTTTTTGGTAGGATAATGAAATTTGAAACTGCTCCATTCGTATGTATTCTACACTCCGCTGTCGGAGATTTTATGGAAGTTGCTGATGGGTTGCCTATGTTTACAGATACATACTACATAAATATAGTGTGTATGTGACTACCGTGCGTGTTTTGAAAATATCTTGACTCTTGACTTTCACTCTGCTCTTGCAAAACCCTAGTCTACAGTACCCAAGTCCAAGACCTAAATAGAACACGGTCTAATACTTTATTAACTAGCAATTTATAACAAGGTCCATTCTGTCCGTCGGTCCGTTCGGGGGAAAGATAACTCGAGAACGGTTTGACTTTTTTAAATTCTGTTTTCACCAATCGATAGCTTAGGAAAAACTAGGTACCAAGCTCAATTATGGACCAAATCGGAGTAACCCGTGGGGGGAAAGGTCATACCCCCTCACTTTTTCAAGCGTAAGGTACAGCGAATGTCCTTCTACTTGCACCAACGTTTGGAAAATTTAACATGGGATTTAGCATGGGATTTAGTTTTACGAAATTTAACATGGGATTTAGCATTAGGAAATTTAATATGGGATTTAGCATTAGGAAATTTAACATGGGATTTAACATTAGGAAATTTAACATGGGATTTAGCATTAGGAAATTTAGCATGGGATTTAGCATTAGGAAATTTAACATGGGATTTAGCATTGGAGAATTTAACATGGGATTTAGCATTAGGACATTTAACATGGGATTTAGCATTGGAGAATTTAACATGGGATTTAGCATTACGAAATTTAACATGGGATTTAGCATTGGAGAATTTAACATGGGATTTAGCATTACGAAATTTAACATGGGATTTAGCATTGGAGAATTTAACATGGGATTTAGCATTACGAAATTTAACATGGGATTTAGCATTACGAAATTTAACATGGGATTTAGCATTGGAAAATTTAACATGGGATTTAGCATAGGGAAATCTAACATGGGGGTTAGTATGGGGAAAATTTAACATGGGGGTTAGCATAGGGAATATTTAACATGGGGGTTAGCATGGGGAAAATTTAATATGGGTGTAAGCATGGGGAGAATTTAACATGGGGGTTAGCATTAGGAAATTTAACACGGGATTTAGCATTAGGAAATTTAGCATGGGATTTAGCATTATAAAATTTAACACGAGGTTTTGCAATAGAAAGTTTAACATACCAGGTCACCAAATGTCATACCAAGCGTGGTGCATGTCATACCAGGTGCACCATACTTTGAAAACAAAATGTCATCAGTTTTCTTTGTAAATCCTAAATTGCTAGTTGGTTACACTCCTGTGTTGCCAGGTTTATTGATGCTCCGCAGCACTCTCAATGACTTCCATGATAATAGTTATGGATGCAGAGCACACATTAAGAAATTTTAAATTATCCTGAAAATTACACCCAAAAATATATATATCTAAGTTCTCAGAACACGATTCCCAGGATTCTGTTACGATGATTATCGATTTTCACTCAAGTGGAAGAAAATTCCTTAGCTTATTAAATTGTTGTTGGAGTTAGTTGGGTTATCGTCAGGAGGATAAAACTACCTGGCGTGTGGATGGATATTTAGTTTGCAATCATCATGGGATTGGGCTGAAGACAATGAAAACTGGAGCCTTTTATTTTATTTTGAGAACACAATTTGAGTACCAAATATAAAAGGTTGAGTGCCATTAAATTGGATTTAATCGGCATCGGTAGAGGCAGCATTAGGCTCTCACCACTTCTATATATTCTAAACGGGAGGTTTTACACTATTTTTAAAGGTTTGATTTTACCATTTTTCTTCTCACCATAAAGTGTCAAGTGGATCGATGCAGTGTCGAATTCCTCTCCAACAAAAATTTTCGACAATGGGATCCCTACTTAAGTCTTCTTGAATTTTTGCTCGAGTGAGTCATATAATACCGTAAACATGTCACCTAATATGCTTTATTTATGTGAGGAAGACTGTAAATTTTGTGTTGGATGGAAAAAAAGTCTAGATGAGATAATATGCTAAACTTATTCCCAGTCTTCTTCCAGTTGGAAATTACTTTTTACAAGAGTTTAAATTCTCATAACGAAAAATTCAGACGGTGGTCGATGGTCTGGTCTTGTGTGCTAGTCGTAGTGGTGATCGAGTAAACGAAAGAATTTGAGAAATTCCTATGGTTTTGGGTTTGGTGTTGGACGTTGATGTAGATGCTGATGACGACGACGACGCTCATGATCATCATCATCAGCATGATTGGTTCCAACTTTGGAGAAAGCTAAGATGAATAGTTTTAACTGATCGTAGAGGAAACTAGAGAGCTAAATAAAACTATTAGCGTAAAAGACAATCTAAAAAGGAGCATTCTAACTTCCAACCGTACGGTTTTTATAGTGGCATGGCATGGCTTTTCTAGCAATATAAAATGGCACGTTACCCCAAGAAAAATAGGGTAGTTAAAACCCAAACTAAGAGAGAGAGAGAGGCCGAAGTAGTGGAATCACAAGTTTTTATATGAACACAAGTAAAAAGGCTAAAAACCACAATAATATCTACACTAAACTGGTGCGCTGAGCTAAAACGTACGGATATAGAATAGAATTTTATACATTTCTCGGAAAGGAAATCGCTTCTGCTCTTTTTGCATGAAATGGAATGAAATGAATGAATGTATCAAAGTTTATGTACATATATCCTCCGGAAAGCATCTCGTTAACGTCCATTTTGAATTGCCACAAGGATGAAATATGTAGCTATAAAATAGACCGATAAAATCAGCCCCCCTCCAAAAAATAAGGATATTCAACTACTGTATTGGTTTTTATTATATAGGCATTTTGCGAATTAATGCCATGTTTCTCCAGTTATGGCAACTTTTAATGGGGATGGGTAGTACTACTCCTTTACTTCTTTCGAGTATATGAGGTAATGTGCGTAGGGTAAAAAACGACAATTCGTTCCAACCTACTGCTTTCACTGGTGCAGTAGCAACTACCACCTAAATGTTATGTGGGAATGTATGAATTACGTCGTGCATTTTGATGAAGAAGTGTGTAATGGCGATTTCACAGAAGGAGAAAAGGCAAGCAGCTCAATAGAATTGAGGAGGAAAGATGAGAGCCGGCCTGTGTTGTGCACGACCGTTTTTCTTTGGTGGTATGGTTGGCTAAACGTCGTATTCTTTGAAGCTTGAACTAAATCGAAAATTGCAGTCGCTGAAATGCGCAGTAAGTTTCTATTAAAAATAAGCATATAGTGAATCGTACCCACATCCACCTCTTCTTCTTCCTCTTGTCATTAGCTCCTGGTCTGGTACGTGGGGATGAGTCACCGCACTGCTGCTGCGACAACGTGGTATGGTACTACCAAGTTTGCAATACGATACGATACAACCAAGCTGGAGATAGCAAAGTCCACTAACGAGGGAACTACGGCAGTGGAAACCCTTCGATTTGGCTCAAATTTTTTCCACATGCTCATTTTAGTGAGTAATGAACGTGTGCAAAAGCATTTTTCACAATGGGTTGTTATTCTCGAAAAATTAATTTTTTAAGATATTACACCTCCAAAATTTGAAATTGCTTATGGGAAATAACATGGGAAAAGTCAAGCTAGAGAAGGGGGTACCGTTGCCGTTTTTTTCTCAAAATCCTACTTTTTGGAAACAATGTATTTTTTACAAGCCGATGCACATGTGAAGCATTTACGTGACACATAAAGCCAAAAATGTTGCCATTGCATGAGAGTTTATGAAAAAGGGCCATTTTTGAAAAAAACAGTATTGGAGAAGATTCGCTGTATATATGAAAACCATATAGCACGCCCATTTTTTATTTACCATAACTTATGCTTATGTGGAAGAGCTACGAAAGTTATGAAAGCAAATTGGATTCCTAGGTGGGTGAAACTTGAGGCTTTTTCAGCAGGGTAATGAGACAACATTCAGACAGTCAGGGATCAGGGTGCAAATTTGCACTCCTGGAATCCTAATTTGCACTTCACTTAAATTAGGCATGCACTTATGCACTCCAGAAGTTCAAATTAGCACTCCCTTAAATTTTGATGCAAACTCGCATTCTAAAAGGGCAAAAAGGGGTCTTAATTATTGAAACGCACAAATAAAACTCCTGGAACTTCATATTGAGCTGGTTAGATAGAAGTTGGATTACAAAATTTTACTTAAACTCTTACCGCAAGTTATACACAAAAAATCATTTCTCATTCAATTAAGGGCTTGAATTGGACGGACTTCTTTCAATTCAATTTTTCAGGTCTGACTCTCCTTCAATTCAATTCTATTCATAATTATGAAGTGAAAAGAAGTTTTCAATCATGTATGCACATGCAATTATATATGTTTCTTACGTTTTCGTGAAATGATTCAAATTTTGAATTTTCAAAAATAATTTTATGTTACCTTATCTAATCGAAGAAACTCAAACCTACCTATATGGTATGTAAGGAATTTTTGTCAGTATATTCACTTAATTGGACTTGAAAATGAACTGTTACTGTTTTTCAAAAATGGCCCTTTTTCATAAACTCTCATGCAATGGCAACATTTCTGGCTTTATGTGTCACGTAAATGCTTCATATGTGCATCGGCTTGTAAAAAATACATTGTTTCCAAAAAGTAGGATTTTGAAAAAAAACGGTAACGGTACCCCCTTCTCTAGCTTGACTTTTCCCATGTTATTTCCCATAAGCAATTTCAAATTTTGGAGGTGTAATATCTTAAAAAATTAATTTTTCGAGAATAACAACCCATTGTGAAAAATGCTTTTGCACACGTTCATTACTCACTAAAATGAGCATGTGGAAAAAATTTGAGCCAAATCGAAGGGTTTCCACTGCCGTAGTTCCCTCGTAAGGTTCATGAGGAGAAAGCTACGCTCATCGTATATAATTCATATAAAAAAAGTTGCCAGTATTTTATCAACCTTAATCCTTTTCACCAGATTGCCTACTTCAAGAAGAAGAAGGATTCAATGGAGAAAGGAAAACGCTTACGGTTCATTAAAATTTTTACATGTAAATCAAATTGGACTTGATGGCAGTTCAAAATGGTCCCTAGGTGGTAGTATAAAAAGGTCTCGAGTAAAAATATTTCTGTGAGCTACGACGACGGTCATTTTCTCTCAAAATTCTTTGATAACGCACTATCCACTTACTCTGTTTGGAGTTCCGTTCCAACCAACTCCAACTCCAACACAGTTTCGTTTGGAGTTTGGAGAAGGAGAGAAAATGTCATGTCATAAACGACTAGTCTAGTCATGTCATGGGGCTAGACAAGACTAGACTAGACTTCTTGAGGAAACTCTAGAGACCACTACTACAAAAATATTTCCTATAATTATTCCTACCCTCTAACTTCAAGATATATTTAGTACGTACAGGGCATTGTACGTTCTTGAGAAATGAAATGAATGAGGGAAATTAATGGAGGGTAAATGACATACATAAAATACGGAGCGTGAGTGTAATGTCAAATGTACGTACATATTTTTTGCTACAGCTCGTCCTCCACATCATATCATAACATGTACTCATCTGTCGGGGTTGAGGAGTCCAAAGTCCAACCGACCTGTTAGCTAAGTAAGGAAATGGTCATTAAAATCTATACATTAGAAATGAAATTGCAAACGCAAGTTATTTAACTCTGGAGTTTTTTTCTCCAACAAAATATCGCTGAGTAAGAAGAGAAGGGTAAAGTCATTTCGTAAAGAGTTGAGTCGTTGAGTGATGAATGAAAGGGCATCGGAAATACCAAATGTTGAGACGTTGAGAGTGTAGCTATTACTATCACTAACTACTTCGTATAATGTGCTTATGTACGCAGTATCATTTATCCCATTGTTGAAGATTTCTTTGGTTCATTAAACCCATCTGGGAAAAAATCGTTTTAAAGACGTGATGTAGAAGTAACTAGATTGATTTCTTCTGTCACATGGATGAGAATCGCTTTTCTCTTTCAAGCTGAATTGAATCCTTTTTGCTGAGTCAATCACTTTTGAAAATGGCAAATTAAACAAAAAAAAGTTTTAAGAGGATTTTGATTCTTTGATGATAACGGCATAAAATGTCAAACCAAACCAAATGTATGTATGTATGTATACATTACAACACTCGGCTGATTGATAAAAGAAAAGTTTGTGAGAGAAAAAAAATCGGGAAATTATATTTTGACTTTGACATTTTTATTTCTCCTAATTTGTGCTCTTTCATCCTTTTCAGTATGTCACCCTAAAAAACAAGCTTGCTCGTGCCAACGGCTACAAAGACTATGGAGATGAGATGCTTAAAATGTATGAAACATCATCCTTTGAAACGGACATCCGAAATTTGTATCAAGAGATGAAGCCACTCTACATGGAGCTCCATGCTTACATCCGTCGCAAGCTTTATGACATATACGGACCGGACGTTGTTGACATTAATGGTAGGCATAAAAATTGCGTGCAGTTTCTTTTTTGTTTCCTCTTTTATTCGTGTGGTAAGTACAAAACTAAGTAAAAGTTTTGTATCTTGGGCCCCATCTCAAATTTCCTCTGAAGCAAAATTTAATGATAAAAAGGGTAACAAGTCACGTACTAAAATGTGAAGCAAGTATATTATATAGTAGCAAAAAAAATTGAAAACGATGTGTGGTGAAGTAAATTCATATGTCAAGAAAGGAAAAACGAAATCCCGTCATGAAGTAACTCGACCTGAAGAAACAGTTACGTTACCCAACTGGGCATTTCCTGACTTGACATTTTGTTTTCTCTTCCTTTTTTGCTACTATCTTGTTGACAAATTTAAGTCCTTGTGAAATGACTTGATGAAGTCAGATATGCTTGCATAATACACTTGGGAACAGTCATTTTGCAATCTTACTTCCCTATAAAAAAAATATATAAAACTCTTCAGCTTTATATAATCCGCTCAACAACAAATGGACAGGAAGTGAAAGCTGATAGCTGATGCTGATACAAGAGAGGGAAATTGTATTATAAAATGTTTATGGAAGGGGGACGATACAATACCTCATAGACATATTATTATTATTATTATTCCTAAAAATTGGCAAACTTCTATAAAAAGAAGCTCTTGTGTACAACGCACTTTACAACTTTCAGTCCAGTGCTCTCTACATGATCATTGAGGCAAGCTAAACTAAAGTGATCTTGCCAAAGTGTTGTGCGTAGTTGTTACCAAGAGTCCACTGGATTTTTTTTCCGGGTCGAGGCTACTGAAAGTATAATAAAATATTAATGGAAAACTAAAACGCTTCTGTCATGCAACAATGATATGATATGACATGGCATGATATAATATGATGCTTCCACGTTCCACGCAGTTGACCGCATATACTTTTTTATCCTCTTACGAAAATGGACAAAAATATTGTGGAGTGGTTGTTATGTATGGTGGAATTTTATCGTAATACATTTCACCCGACTAAATTGAAAGAAAGGTCTGAAGGTGACCCACGACCCACATCGCTGTCGTCGTTGTCGTGTTGAAGGCACAATTTTATTTTGATGAAATTGGATTTTCCTTTTCAGAATAAGATGATGATACATTATTATTTAGTTGTGTTACATACACTTATTACATGGAATGACTGAGCAACACGTGTTTCTAAAAGTTGTTCAGTTATATTGATTTTGTACCCAAAAAGAATGCTTCAGTGAACGAGCTGGGTGGTTGGACTCTGGCTTGGCTTGGTTTTGGCCCTGTGGTCGTTCGTGCAACATCACATTACAAAAAAAAGTTTAAAATGAGTTGGACCATGCGACTACTTGACATGCAACCAGCTTTCCACCGTTATGTGCAAATCCTCCATTGTAATAATCATAATGATAGGATAGAGGATGGAGGATGATAATCATAATCATAACAGTTACACTTTTATTGATGTATTTATTGTGGAAACTGATATGAGGAGAATAATCTTTTGAGATATTTAGGAAGGAGAAAGGAGGAGATGTATAATAGTTATGATGAGCGTGTGTCCATCCTCCGCTTTGGAAGTTACATTACGTTATATTATATTGAATCGAAGGGTCGGATTCCGATCTGATGTACTTGACCCAAAATGAGAATGAACTTTAAAGGAATAGTTTCATTTCATGTCAGCCAGCTTCTGTCACGAGCCATATAATCACGTTCCCTTTCGATGATGATGTGATATGTGATGTTCTCTTCATTTAGCCCGGCTGTCTTTCTGTCGACTCGAGTTCGTTTTGAAGAAAATTCAATATAAGAATTACCTTGAGAGTTTCTGGAAGATGGTTCGCTTCAGAGATAATATCTAATAGTTCATCTCTTCCTACTTTTCAACGTCGTGCAAAGAATATTTTTAAAGGAAATATATTTCATGAAATGCTAGATACTGAAAGGGCATCTTTGGACGAATATTTCAGTTAACTTCTAGTGTGTGTAAGCTTTATGGTTTTCCATGATAAGCTTGCAGCGAGCAACATTTTTCCAAATTTAGGCACAATTTATTACCACCATTATTATTTGCTTTTGAAGAATGAAGTCGATCATCCACCCACACACGCCGAACTTATAATATCCTAAAGTTATGAAGTTTTTGTAGCAAAGAAAATGAAAATTGAACATTGAACTACGCATTGGTTAAATGAAAGGGGAATGATATTATTGAGAATGTAAAATAAAAGTGTATGAATTAATTGCCAATTTCTCAAGCTCATTTAAGTTCAACTTGCTATATCAAGCTCGCCTACACTCATGGGAACCTACTAACCTACCAAGTGTAAGAAATATTTAACAATATATAAAATGTTTTACAGGAACCATTCCTCAACATCTTTTGGGTCATATGTTTGGTCGCTTTTGGATTAACATCTATTCCCTCGGAGTTCCTTATCCCAAAGCACCAAACTTGGATATGACTGATACCATGATAGCACAAAACTATACAGTGCGTAAAATGTATGAAAAAGCGGATGAATTCTACAAATCAATGGGACTCTTTCCGCTGCCCAAATCTTTCTATAACTTGTCCCAGTTTGAGAGACCTGAAGATGACCACCCAGTTTTGTGTCATCCCGCAGCTATAGATCTTCTTGATGGGAAGGATTTCAGGTAACATTCTATAACCCCTGTAATTTCCAAAATAATAATAATTACTCACAATCAGAATCTATCGTTTTTTTCCACCAGCTTAAATGTCCCAACTCCAAACTGCTGTAAATCTCAGCAAAAATACTGCGGATAACATTACTTTTACTCCACAGAAAATATTGCAGTAGCAGCAGCACGAGCAACCAAAGAAATATATTTATAAAAAAAAAACTTGTGCTACTCCAGAACTAAGAAAAGATAGATTCATCTATGCAATAACTTTGTGTCTATCTAGTATAAAAATAATATGGTATAGTCTTTCTTGTCTGTAGCCATTTGGCATGATCCAGTTTTGGCAACGGACACCCTATTTCCCAAAGAAATACTGCCGGAAATATGGGCTTCATTCTCCCATTTTCAAAATTCTTTATGGGACTTGACCAACCCTGCCACACGACGCTATAGTAAAAGACGTGGTTCTTTCTTTAACTTGCGTACAAGTACAACTCAGCCTGTCCTGTCATAAAGAATAGGGAAACAAAAAATGATACAATGCGTCTTATTTTTTTGTGCTGCACGTGGCATGGCATGGCATGGCTCCTTTTTTCTCCAAGCTTCTCTTCTACAGCGAAAGATCTTATGGTTGTGATTAGAATTAGCAGAGCATTCCTCCATTTATTTGTACAAACCTTAAGTTGAAAGATAAAATTATATTTTTTTTCTCTCTTTCCATTTCTCACAGAATCCGAATCTGTATCTCTGTAGTCGACTACTTCAACTTCCTTACCATCCATCATGAACTTGGCCACATTCAATATTATATGCAGTATGCTAACCAACCCGCTGTTTATCGGTAAGCATGTTTATACGTATTCCCTCTCTTTGTTTTCGTTTCTTGTTTATTTTTTTATTGCTAAAAGATATACGATTCCACATGAGCCCATTTATTACATCGGAATGGGATTGTGGAAGAGCAGTAGCAGTAGGTCAGCATGGAATTCAATACTCCTTGCGCTTTTTCAAAAAACCAAACCAGCAATACAACGCAACACAACTGACAACGTCAACGATAAATTCTCATCTTGGGTTTACACCTTAACGTAAAACTTGGAAATTTATGGGTGCATGAAAAATGCATGATGACCTCATTTGTTCATTTCAATTTCCAAACTGCTACTACAACTACACTACTGCCCAAGCTCAATACAAGTGTCTGATGGTCTGGCTTGGCATGTGCTGGACACCTTCGGTTTCTGTAAAAAGTCACTTTATTCAACCACTGGGATGTGCATGACTGTACTATTTATAGTGATTGATAATGTAATATACGTAACTAGTTGAATCCGCAATAGGAGGAGGAAGTGGCAACCTAAAATATCCATGCATGTTGCATGCACCATCCATATTATATTTTAGTTTGCAAGGGAAGTGAACTAGTTTTATGTATGCACACTAAAAAACTCCACAATTCCACAATGGATTGCTTTTATTTGACCATTTATTGCATGCAGACAGAAACATCCTATTCGTATTCACATAAGAAGCCATTTCATATCATTACTCACATATGGCCGTCTTTAAAAATGAATGTTTTCCCAAAGTATAGGTACATATACACACGTGTTTGTACGTGTTTACTATGCTCACATGAAAAATTTAATTTCCCATATACCAAACTAAGCCTGATAGATAGTCCAAAGTGATATGTATTGATTAAATCATGTGGGTTAACAATTTAATAACGTCAAACCATATATTATTGTAGGGTACCGTAAGCGCTTTTATGTACCATTATCAACGTCAACCCTGACTCTGACTCGTGTGGTTTGGTTTGGTTTACCAAATGCATATATGTTCAAATGGTATGGATGGTGAATGTGAATTATAAAGTAGTTGGTGATCTCACTCTTACTCACCTTCAATCCTTCCTAGCTAAAGGGCACAACACTATACCTGTACAAAATACTCAGTCAGCTTTTTTTCGTTTGTTTTCATTTCTTTTTTGAACTGTGATGTGATGTGATGATATACATATCATGATTCATTCATTGTTTATAATAACGACTGACTTTTATTGGCAAGCCTGTAACATTGCAGAAACTATGTTAATTGTGACTATATATATATATATTCGACCCTTTTACTTCAGGTTTACTTACGAGTTAGTCTAGGTCATAGTCTTATAGTTTTATAGCTTGTTGTCGTGCGCGTGGCTCACACATTATCGTTCATTGTCGTTCGTATAGCACCATACCATAACATAGCATAACATCATTATAAAAAGATAAATTGTATTAAAACTCTGTACAGTGGGTGGGTAGTCGCTTGCGCTTGCAGTATCATCAGCCAACAGCTTATAAACTTATTCTTGTGCAAATTTGTAAGATGTAAAAGTAGAAGGTGACGTAAACCTTGTGATACTTGTGAATTTGGGATGCTAATGCTAAGATTCTGATCTGAATACAGCAGGTACTAGCTTAGAAATCGAGCTAAAATGTTAGGTAGTGGTGGTGGTAGTAGTTGTAGACAGACAGATAGCTGGACAGAAAGCTGACGCAAATGAAATGCGAATTTATAAAGCATGTAACAAGCGAAGTAAACTAAAAGTTAATTTATATGCAAACGACATGTTTATAACTCGTTGTATGGTGAAGATTACTGACGCTTTAATGTGTGTTTACTAGTATAGTACTAGCATCATCAAGGTAGGTATACGATGTGTATTTTTCAGTCACCTTGTTCACGGCCATAGTTTGTTTGTTGAAATTATTATCTCATCCATATCCATGGCCTTCCCACCACTGCGCTAAAGATTCTCCCACAAGTCATAATCGTATATGAAATGGGCTATTGCATTGTCGCTGTTACTTCTTGGGGGTATAGTCGGGTAGGGAAGCGTACGTGTCTGCCTTATGCAAATCCTTGCATTAATCTAATTTGAATTGCAAGGAAAATAACAAAGTGTGAATTTTTAGTATGAAAACTTATTGTTGTGTTGTTGTTGGGTGTTGGTGTTATATTAGATGTTACCTGATAAGAAGGGTTCTAAAATATCCGTGTATAAATTTAATTGATGGGTAAAGACATTTTATCCGTGTTCTTCCAACTACCAAAACCAAGTTAAGTTCACAATTTTGTTTTTGTGAAGTTGAACACTTTTGTTGATGGATTTGACTGCTCCTTTGTTATCTTTGTACATCATCCATAAAACTTATTTACACAGACGAGTGAACATACAACACCGACAATAAAACAGATTTTTTGTTTTCTGCAAACATAAATCTGAAAGTGAAGTGCCATGTCATTTTCATGACGGTATATGTGGGCAAGCATCTATTTTTGCCGATATCTTATCAATGATCAACTGCAGAAAAGAATGACGTGTGCTCGTAACTCAACTCACAGTCAGCATTAGCTCAACTCTTCATCATTTGGATCATATCATACAACTGTTGATGATGATTTAGTCTCGGCGTCTCGGCATTCATTCTGTCTCCGGTCCGGTGTGCATACGAGTGCAGTACAATAAACACAAACATCCTTCACATGTAGTAAAGATCTTACTTCCTCAGGAGAAGAGTAGAGAAGATTCTTCTATAGCATAGCCAAAATGTGGACTGTTTTGTACTGGACTTTGGGAATCACTCTTCTAGTCATCTGTACCGTGGGTGGCTTGGTTGCTTACAGTATGATTACCCGGCTCCTAAATTGGCTTGAAGACAAACGTCATGTGTAAGTCAAAGTACATTTGTATGCCGACCTGTTTTCAATACATAAACACATGGTTTTATAGCTTCGATTTTCTATTCATTTTTTTCAGATCATTAACGGCAAAGGATATGAATTTGGATATCAAGCTTCACCGGCCTGACAAAATGAAAAGTTTAATGAAAACCTTTAAAGTAGACACATTTAGGAGAGTAAAAATGGAAGACAACAGCATTCACGAATGAATTCTCGCCATAAACTTGAAATAAAACAGTAATGGAAATGGACATCAACTGGAAATGCCAAAACCAAAAGTGTATTTCTCAATCTACCGGCTATCTGTAGTTTTTCATCAGTCATTATACCTAAATGTAAGAGGACATGCGACAATAACATGACAGTTTAGTGGCAGCAAAGAAAAAACGGATTCTCATATGAAATCTTCCATTTTTTTACCCGGTTCCTCTTCGGGTTTCTTTTAAGTGAAGTTATAGGTAGAACGGTAGGAGCCTGAGTCAGCCTGGCTCTGGCTCTTCCCAATTTACTAGGTTTCCTTCCGTCGCTCGCTGTTCTCATCGTGTCTTACGTTATGTGAAAATATTATGTGATGATGATGATGATTTTGTAAGTGACACTGTACGATATCCGTCTTATCACACTAGGGCTCATGTGTGTGTTTGTGTAAGGGTGCGCGAGTGTAAGCAGGAAAAAGCAAGAAAAAAAACTAATCCATTTTGTGTCACTGAATCTAGCGATGGAGCTAATGATGGGTTCCATGAAGCAATCGGTGAACTAATGTCCATGTGTGTGTCGACACCCAAACATTTGTACAACATCGGTCTTCTTGATCGTCTTCTCCAGGATGATGGTGAGCTCAGTTCTCTTTTGTGATTGATATTTATAAGTACATTTTGTTTGTGTATAGTGTATATGCATTTTGATATAAATCTATAAAGTGAAAAGTGTTTATAACTTATAAGTAAACAAAAGTTTTTCCTCCTCTCCCATTCCTCTTTGACAATCATCACATCACGGCTTCCAAAGCGAGTAGTGAGTGTGTGTGTGTGCACATGTGTCAATGTCCGTCTTCTAATTTCTAATAAGGTTTTTGGCTAGGTCTAGAGCTGGTCTGGTGGTCGAGGAAAGGAAGCATGTCCGTTGTGATGTGATTGATAAAGGAATAATGGCATGTCCACTCCACTCCAGTCCACTTGTCTTTATGGAAAGTGAGCACACATATTAGTATTACACATCCACATTAAAAGGGAAAGCCTCATTGTTGAGTGGAACTCTCAAAAACAGTAATTTCATCATATTTTAACCAGCTCCCGTTTTGAGATCAAAGGAATGTCGAAGTCGAACTTTATGAAAACTTTGATCATCATATCACATTATATCATCGTTATTCGTTATCATGTAAAAGACAAGCAAATTTTTATGCACATAGGAATATCCCATTGACGGCACTGACTGATAAGATAAAAGCTTTTATGCAAATTTCCATTTGCTTCGGGCACAAAACTGCCAAATTATTTTTTAACTAAATCACGTACGGCTCATTCCAAATTCTTCTCAATCTCAACTCGACATCCATTCCATTTCTCTCTGCAACCAGAGCTTTAATCATTGGAAAGAGTTACCGTCGAAATAGACTCAAGTGTTATCATAACTTTTTGCTATAACGTTTCGCCGTAGGTTCCCTTGCCTTCTCTCCCAACCTTTCGTTTCGTTTCAATAAAGCACCTTGTTTTTCTTTTACTGACAGAGACATTTTAGGGCCGTTTCTAATATTTGTATTATTATTGCTCAGTTAATGAACAAATTCATGGAAAAATAATGGGACCAGAACTCTCTCTCGCTTTTACGATTTTTTTCCTATGTAGCTTTCCATGAACCCCTACCTTTTTTCATTATTCACATGAAAGGCATACAGGTGGTGGGGTGAATGAAGCTCTGAATCAGGATCACCTTTACTTTATAGATTACCTTTTACATAATATAGCTAATAAAACACACAACATCGCATCGTTCTCATTTTCATTATTTTTGGGAAAATCTGAGCCTCTTTCACATAATAATGATTGCATGGCTGGCAAAAAAAATATTAGCTCGCAGCAAAATAATGCTTACGTAGGTATATTTACTAGTGAGAACGTTTTGTGTAATATTGGCTTAGCCAGAAAAAAAGAAGTAATCTTGAATCAAGCAGAGCAATTGTCCAGTGTGATATTATTGCATGGAAGCGATGTCGATGGCGATGTCATCCATCCGATCCTCGCTTCCCATTTTGGTTTATATTTTTAGACTGAGCTTTCCATTATTATTATAGGTTGTTCTCGTGTTCCTCGTCCTCTCTGAGGACTTACTTGACTGGACAAGGTTTTAGTTGGTCGCGTTTTTCTGCATGTTTAAGGATTAGTGATTTTCAATGGGAACTTGCCATTTTACTCACAACCAAACCAGGCAGGCATTCCCATCCAATCCAATCCAATCCAACATTATATTCCCGGTTCTGTAGCCACAAGCTATAAACAAACATGGCTTTGGCTTAGAGATACGATATATTCGATGTTTAGTTAAGCACGTGCTCTATTCCCCGTCTCGTTTTACTAAAACGCAATAAGGCTGTTGCTGATACTGTGATATTCTATAATGAAGTAATAGAATATTACAAGCTCCATTTTCCCCATATAAAATAGACGGTTATATCATTCAAAAAGAGAACATGTCATGTGGGAAAGTAAAACTAACAAGGATAATGCATGTAGCGTAATTTGCCAATCGAATTATATGTCCCTGGTTTGGTTTATGCTGCCATGTCCTGCTTTCTCTCTCCTCTCCTTTTTGTTGCATGTTATTTCTGAATTGATCCAATTTCATTTTCCTATCCACTTAATGGAATCGAATTGGGAGAGAAAGGGGAGAGAGAGACGGGATAAATTTTGATGGGAAGGAAGAATGGATGGGGATGGCGATAGGATGATATAATATTTCAATTGCTGCTGCTCTACCTTTTTCTCTAATTGAAATGATCCATCCAATGCAATCCATGTCTCTTTTCCAGCTCCGTCGTCATTTTTTTTCTTTTTGGTTTGTTAGATATTCCACAAACATAACAAATCTCATGTTACTAATACAAATACCCATAGCTCTCAAAACACAATCCTTTTTCTCTTATACAAAATCTGGATTGGATAATATAATAGGGAGCGAGTGACTGTTTAGCGATAAGGGAAAAAGGGCTAAAACTTGCCTGTAGCTATAGCTTTTGGGATCTATTGCATTTTTGTCTTTTTAGGAGTTCTTTCCATTGCATTATATTTTGTATTCTCATAGATATTGTAAAGTATTTCACTTTGTTCTTTATACTTTTACATGATCATGATACAACAGAGCAGAACAGGAAGCACTTTTTTAGCAGTAATTATTTCAGAGTTTGTAAAAACACAGGATAGTAGGCGATGCGATGTGATAAGCTTGAAAACGTGCTTGAGAAAACAAGGATGATCATGATCATGATGATGGTGATGAGCAGTTTTTCCTTGAGCGAGAATATCCAGCAAGTTGTTTTCTCGGTTTCATTATAATTACTGTGTTGTTTACCAGAGCTCCCCTGTCTTTATTACCCGTGTGTAGGAAGTAATTAGGGGGAAAGCTATATAGGATTACGTACCAGTGGTGGTGCACAAGAAAAACATACACACGTGGGAAGATGTGGCAATGAGCGTTTTTAGACTCCTTCATATAATATGGTACACAATACTGTTTTTCTTGTGATATACATATTTTGGTAAATTGAATGCGAAAACTGGTGTGGTGTAATGTATACAAGAAAACGCAAAGCTACATTGAAGTACATTGTACTACTTTTCACCCAATTGGGATCTAGTTTTGAGCGGAAAAGAGTTGCAGTGTTTTTTGTCTGTATCATGTAAACCAATTAAGGGAAAATGTAATGTGTAATGCAGAGAAATTCTAGAAAGTACCTGTTTTTGTGGGTTGCCTTCAAGCTCCATAAGTTGGATGTAGGCTAAAATTAAAATCCTTGAAATGTTTCTCACATTATTTATATTGATCGCTCTGGGCTTACATCGATTGGCGTGGTGCATTGCATGCCGTCTCATCTTGATCCTGATGGTTGCTTACAAAGGCATATTTTGAAAAATTGAATACTAAAGCATAATAAATTTCAGACGCCTTTGTAAAGTCAGTATGTGCTTACAATATAGGTAACCATATACGTATATATTTCCCTTTCCCCTTTGTTATCTACACTCGCCGGAAATGTTGCAATAAATATTTCAAAATCTAAATATGCGTGCGTAACCAACCTACCCACATGTTTACTTTTAGAACAGGACAATGCAATGCAATGCTTACATGAGTAGTTGTAGTATCAAAGTCTATCTATTATTTCCTGAAATCCGCCTTCACTTCACTCCTTCCCTTGTTGAGGGAAAGGAGAGAGAAAGAAGGCGAGCGTCCATCCGTCCATATTTTAAGACAAGCGTGTATATAATGAATAAATAAATTCACTTGTTTCGTTTTTGAACACGCATAAAATATATAAAAGGACACATATATCCACTCTTTGTGTGTTGGTGGTGATGTGGGAGCACAGTGGTTGGATTTTGCGCTGGTACTTACTTAACTGCCTAAATATATGGAACAGAGTGAGTTACGTTGTGTAATGGAAGAACAATGGGGAATAGAGAATGGAGGGAGAGAGAGCCAAGCCAAAGCGCCAAGGATAGGGAGGAAAAGTGAAGTAAAATAGGAGCTGAAAATTTCATTAAGAAGCCTTAATTAAGTTTGGCAAGTCTTGAAGATTTTTTAGCCAGCAAGTAGATATGTGTAGATGAAATGAAGATGCCTTTCGTGGGTAAACACGAGCAGTATCCAAACTGCATGTGTGTTTAGCAACTTATCTAATGTCTAATGTATTCTTCTTATGTGCTTATGTACATATTGGCATGGAGGGTAGTAGTGGTGGTTGGTTTGGTTTCGCTGATGAGATCTACAATGAATGTATGTGATGTGATGCTGTGGTGGTTGTACATTTGAGGAGGTGGGAGAGGTGGCAAGTTCTCGTTCTCCCTGCTGATGCATACATTTATATCGACATGTTGGTGTAAGGTAGATTGTAGATTGCAAAATGGTGTTCAAATTCAAGGTAAAATTCTCAATGCAAAGGCAACACACCGCCTGCTGGTCTGGCTGGTGATATTATATGATGTTCCAGTTCCACTGTGAAAGTAGATTATAAATTAGTTTGGACTTGGACTACAATCTACAATAATCTTTCCCATTGCTTAAAAGTTCCAACAGTGGAAAAGCTCATACAAGTATTTATCTAATGTGTAGGTACTTGCATGTAAAATGTGGTCTGGTCTGGTTTGTCTGCTTTATTAGCAAAAACCCCCTCCTTTTCTCCCTTCCGCTTCTGTCTGTGTCTGATCCGGCAAGGTAAGTGTGTCTGTAACGGTAATTCACATGCTTCGTTTTGCAAAGATGCTCTCACTCACTCACTCAGCTCATCAGCTCATACGTAATTGAATAGTGAAATAAGCTTTTGTGCCAAAACGGAAATGGCAACAATAATGATACCTTTTTTTAAGAATAAAGATGTGTGGGAAAAGTAGCAGAAGTGAAAGCCTTTTTAAACACAGTTTCATCTTCTTCCTCTACTTAAAATTTGAGAAAATTTTGTTGGGAATGAGCTGCTGCTGGATGGAGTTTTTTTAAGCTGTTCAAACATTAATACTTTTCTCTACGTCAATTGATGATATATATTTATATTATCTATACCTTACCTTCTTACTTTTACTTAAAATCTTATGAAACTTGTCTTGTCGAAATACTATACGGAGGAGCGATGCGATAGCATCCGTCGACTTAAAACTTCTTTTGTCAATCCTCCGTCTAACTTTTCCTTCCAGTTGCTCATTTTCCGTTTGATATTTTCTCAAGTTTTAAGTTCCTGCTTTGGGTTCTAATGAAACCTGTAGATGTTTATCTTATTATCCAGAAAAGGGAAAGTAAAAACTAACAAACCAACCAGGTATACACATATATACATCTATATATTATAGTATCAAAAACGGTTTCAAAACTTTTCAACTCATTCTCATCATGCTTTCCTCATGCAAACACCATATCACCACACCACCCCAACATTTCACGTTTTTCAGTCTTCCCTTCAGACCTCATCAACGTGTGTAAACTTTTTTTCCTAAGAAAGAGAAATCATAAATATTCATTATTGTTTGGAGATAATTACTTGGAATTTGATGATTAAAATTTCATTTGCTACATAACTAGATTTGTTAGGATAATGGGAAGCCGACGGAGTTGCATGGGCTGTAAATTGAATAAAAAAGTATACTGTGCATTTGTAGGCGTAAAAGCGTGTAAGAAATTCATTTCCTGAGAAATTGCCTTTCCATTTGGTGACGTGACGTGATAATTTAATCAAGAACTGGAAATCAAATCAATTTAAAGTTTTTTTTATTCTTTGACAAAATTGGATTTTCTACTTGTTAATGAAAATGATTAACTCTTAATGGGAAACTTTCACAATACTTATATGTGCATGTTTTTTTTCTTTTGGTTTTCTGTGGTTTCTCTACTTGGGTGCTCCTGCTGTTCCCATAAATCTTGTAGAGACGACAATCAACTTTTTGTTTCAAAAGGCACTAACCTCCGTCTCAACACTGCCATTCCATTACATCCAAGATTTGTGGAGATGGAGAGCCTTCCGTGGTGATTATCCCGATGAGACGACGTGGAACGATGAGTTTTGGAAGCTTTCCGAAGAGCTGGTGGGTGTCCACCCTCCAATACCAAGGATGTCGGAGGATCTAGACTGTCCTTCTATCGTTCATGTTGCTCAAGACCAAGACATGATTCGTTACTTTGTGAGGACAATTCTTCAGTTCCAGTTTGCTGAGTCCCTCTGCAGGGTTGCGGGGCAGGGAGAACCTTTGTATGAGTGCGATTTTGGTGGATCAACTGCAGCCGGAGAGAAACTTGTGTGAGTGGTGACAATACATTCGTATTTATGCATATGTTCTTTGTATGCCGTTCTCCTTGAAAGTATAAAAAGGAACAAACCTGTTTTACGGCTAACATAAATATTTTTGTGAATTTTAAAAATATTATGCTTTTACAAAAGAATGGTTGAGAAAAACAAAAATATAGAAAGAAAAAGCAACTGCTTTTTTTATTTATTTTTTTCTCAAGGTCTGCTTATGACATGACAGCATTATTTTGCTGATTTGCATTTCAAGCTTTTTCATTTTCCAACGTAAATATTTTCGAAGGAGAGAGGGAGGGAAAAGATGGACAGTTTGGGCATCTGTAGGTGGTATAGGGTACAGAAAAAAGAAAGACAAAAACATGATCATCGTATCATGCATGTGATTTGGCAGTCATTCAAAGATGCTACTCCACTACTCCAACAGTAGTGGTAGTAGCAGTAGAGATTCCTCTGTTTAAAAAAATAAAAAAATGTGGATCGAATCCAAAGAAAGGCATATACACACAATACACACATTCATATTTATTGTATTTGTATATTTTGTATTACAAAGCCAAAGAAAAAATTGAAAATGTTCATCCGACAGTTTGTTTTTGTAGGGATGACGTGAACAATGAATTTGTATGGGCTCGGGCATCTCACGAATTTCTAGAATTTTCATAAATTTTTCAGAATATTGTTGAAAATAGAGAGATTGAGTGAGTGAGTGAGTGAAAAACAAGCTTTCCTTTTTCATCCACTTTATATTTATTATTTTATACTTTTTCTCAAGCATAACATAACATAACATAACAGAACATTTCATTTCATCCAGGCTACATCCACTGCGTTGTACACAGAGAAAGATATTAAAAATTCCAGAGCTTTTCCACTCCTCTTTTACTTGTTGTTTTTGTTGTGTATTTTGGCCAGTCAATCTCGGTGAAAGTTATTATTTTTATGGATGTATATAATATTCTAGTTGCTTGTTCTATTCCTGATTTGTTTGTAGTATTTCGTAGAAATTCATACAGAATCTGGCATTGTTTGTTTATATGATGTCCGCCGTTTTCAATAGAATTACAAATACCATTAGGGTCATCGAATGGTGGAAGAAATATAGGCATTAGTGTACTATGGTATTGTGAATTTTTGGATGAAAGACGATGAAAGAAGTACAAGACAAACATGGGTAGTAAATACACTCATCAGCATTTGCAGTTCAATTGGATTTAATGCAGCCCCAGTTAACTGGGA
Organism: Orchesella flavescens; assembly: GCA_964034955.1. Lineage (NCBI taxonomy): Eukaryota > Metazoa > Arthropoda > Collembola > Entomobryomorpha > Orchesellidae > Orchesella > Orchesella flavescens. Next base: position 4,130,294 of record OZ035957.1, on the reverse strand, counting down.
ACTATTTTCGGAATTCATAATAAAACGTACTGATTTTTTAATCATGAATAGAAGTAGGAAACTAATCTAGGGAAACGTTAGTTAAATTCTAGAATATAATATTTCAAATGTACGTTCAACCTTAACATGCATAGAAATGTAATACGCAAGTTAAACGCACTTGTATTCATCCTCGTACCATTTTCTGATTCTGTGAGAATTTCCTGAAAACTCATATTTAAAATAAATATTTGTTCAGCTACAAAAATAGGTTAGAGTAAGTTCTAAGTAAAAAGGAGCAAGTTAAAAGTACACAACCAAATTCACATCTCATCTAAAACTGCGTAGTTTTCTCTATCAACTCTTAGCTTTAGGCATACAATTTTAGCATGGGATGCCAGTCGTCAAATAAAACAAAAACAAGTGAGAGCTTATGTAAGTATATTATTATTAAAAAGCGAATTTTTTTTGGAGAAAACTACAAGACATATGAATGTTATGCCAGAATTGTTTTTTCACTACTACTCGTCATACCAAAACCAAACCACTTTACTTTCTCTAGCGTATATTTAAAGGGGGAAGAATTTAAAGAGAAGGGGTATGGTATAGTCAATAGTAAGGCACTTGAGAGAGGCTACAAGTACTTTTTAGAAGCGATTGTAAGTTAATATTCTCAACGCTTAGTTGGCGACAGCAGGAGGAAAACTTGGGGAATGTGTATTGGATTGGAGAATGGTAAAAGAATGTATGAAAAAGGACAAAAACAGATGGAGAAAAATATCATCAACTTCATTGTGAAGTCAGAAACCGTTCACTTGCAAAGTCTGTAAAGAGGGTGAAAGAGTGAGTGAGTGAGTGAATGACGACGGGGAAAGAAACAAGTACATAGAAGAGTAGAAACAGAGTTTTACGATAAAACTATAAAAAATGTACGTCTTCTTGCATGTGGAAATATTCTTGTATTCAAAATAAAGAAAGCTTTAAAAATTTATAGTTTATACAAATTTTAAAGTTTTTTGTTTCTTTTTCCTCTCCGGGTTCTAAAAAAGATGCATCTATCTATATATACTTGATCACATCACAAATAGGTTTTCTGCATCATGTCATGTCGGCTTGAGACGGTTGAGTTGAGTTTGAGCTGATAACTTGTCTAATAACTTTCAAGTTACGATCTACTAACTATTTTATTTATCGGAATAGAATGTATAAGTAATCTGAAAGCACTATCAATGTAGAATATAATAGATTTCAGTCAAGAGGAAATAATACTGCTGCATGCTGCATCTCAAGAATTTTTTAAAACAAATATCCTGTGTCTCTCTAATCCTTGAACTTTCACTGACATCCACATCAACATCAACTATAAACAATGCAAACTGATATTGCTTTTGTTTTCAAAGTGTTTTCCTTTCATTAAAGTACATTTTCTTCTTTTCCCTTCAAAACAATGCACGATTATACGACTTATATCCTGCCAAATTGTGAAGAACAACCAGTTTACATTTAAAACTGATGTTGATTGGCAGGTTCCTACGTCAGGAATTAATCAAGTAGCTCCACATGACATGACCCAGCAGCATCGCTGAAAAGTCGAAAGGGTACCGCACCACACCAGACCACCATATTTTCTTTCATCGAAACATTTCCATCTGCCTGCTTCTTTCTCCAACTTTCTTTTCCTAGAAGAGAGCGTGTGTGTGGTGTGTACTTATTTTCTCCGCTAATGTTGATCAGTTCCATGTCCGTACAAATCGTAATTGCTTTTCATTGTTTGCTCTGTACATTCCACGCGGGAGGCAATATAGGGATGCCAATGCCACGCCATAAGAGAAGTGGAGAAAAGAGCAAAAGCATGAACGCGGAGAGAAAGAAGGAGGAAGTGAATGGGAAATCAAAAGCATATCATTTTATTAGAATCTCCTCATCGTATCGTTCGTGTGATATATATCTTTTTCCCTTCATTCTTTTCTCTTCTTTCTTTATCGAAAATAACAAAGCCATTCTCATTTTATTGTATGGTTGATCCATTTTCGTTGTAGTGAAACACAAATGGTTATTTTCATGTCTTTCCAATTCATTCTTTGACTAGTTATTTACCAACTCTGCTCACGTCACTAAAAATCACCAGTACATGATCTGTAAAAGCAGACTCAGACTCGCACTCTACTACCTACTCCCCTCTTTTTCTCGCCCACCAACCTCCACCGAACCATACATACCACAGCCGTCGTTATACAAGGAAAATAGCTTGTAGACCAAAATTACGATCTTTCAAATAGCCACATACATATAATATGTAGCCCTTTGAAATACCAGCGAGTCGAGTCAAGTCACTGTGTTTGTGTACTGTAGAATTTTCTTTTCTATTCATTTCCCAACCGTTTGGAAAACGAAATAGACAGATCGTGTAAATGACAAGGAGAGGGAGGAAGCTGGATGGAAAATGTTTACATTCCCTCAAGCAGTTTATATGGCAAGAACAATCCATATAATATTGGTGAAAAGGCAAGTATTTCCGAGCCTGAGAGTGAGCGAGAGAGAAGCAAACAAAGGAGAAATGAAAATGAAGCCAATTGGTGAAATCTAGCCATACAAATATGTATAATGATGACGATGATGATGGTGGTATGGTGGTGGTTGTAAATTGGAGTGAAATGGATGGAATTTTTTGGGTAGTAGAAATTGTTGAAAAGCATGTACGGATTAAGTAATGTACTATTGTACTGAACAAAAAGTGAAAAAATTTCATAACCTTTTTCTACAAAAGTGGTTTGGTTTATTTGTATATCATCATCCATACGACAGAATATTTCCCTCACCCTTTTACTTTATCCAATCATGCTAAAACAAATGTTATAATTTATCACTTGAAACAATAAAAGAATGCACCATATATATTGACTAGCTAATGGAAGCAATAATTCATTAACATACATATCTTAATTTGCGATGTTTAATGTTGTATAAAATCAATATTTTTTTTCTATTTATTACAGATCTATGCTACGACTTGGTAACTCGAAACCTTGGCCCGAAGCTTTAGAAACTTTAACTGGCAGCCGGACAATGGATGCGGCCCCCATGCGGAAGTACTTTGAGCCCCTTGAAAAATGGTTGAAACAGACAAACAAAGCAAATGGAGATACTCCTGGGTGGACCGTTAAAGGACTGTATAAAACTAAAACCGGAAGTTGATATGAGCTTTAATCATGTTCAGTTATAAATATATACATACTTATACCTGTTATTCGTACAATATTTTACAATAAATACAAACGAGATTGATTCATGAAAGAGTGTATGAAATAAAGGACGACAAAAGATGAATGCCCATTTTAAAATCAACATTATTGAATTATGTTCATTTAATAATTTTTGAATCTCTGGATGTGAAAGGAAAAACAATACAGAAAAGATTTCCACAACGCTTGACACTTGACGTACAGACGGACGGACAAAAGATTTACACTTAATTTTTTTTCTATAAAACTTTCATTTGTTTAAGTCAGTAGGTTCTTGCATTATTTTTGGCAGCATTCCTATAAAATGCCAATGCGTCATATTTGTCCTTAGCTACTGGTTCTTCAACAAGAGGACCACCAATGGGACCTTTCGTCGTAGATTTTTTACGATGAGCTATCTCCTCCCGAAGCCTTTGTCTCGCACGATGTGCCTGCCTCATAATATTCAACCGCTCCTCATTATAATCATAATTAAGTCGATTGTATACGCTCCCCCCATCTGAGCCGATCCATTTTGAGATGGTTGTTGGAGGTGGTTGCAGTTGTTGAACGGTTGGATCTGGTCTAACTGGAACGGAACTTTCTGGGCCGTATTCCCAAGGTTTTGGAAGCAAGAGTAGTTTTTCTTTGAAAAAAAGTTCAAACGTTAGTATTTTGTTTTGTAAAATACTTTTTTGAAATATTAATTATTTTTTTGGGGGTTTTACCAGGATTTGGTGCTCGAACGTATGGAAGTATGGGAGTCTTCAGGGCACTTCTTGGAGGCGTACTGCTCACAATTCTTCCAGGTGTAATCACAGTTCTTCCAGAACTATGTGTTTTTCTTTGCTGTTCTTCAACTTTTTTGCTGGTGGTGGCGGTACTTTCCCCAGATTTCTTTTCGGAGGGAGTCCTCTGTCTTGATGACTTTTCCGTCTTCTCATTCTCCTCTTTAAAATTATGAAGGACATCAACATGCGTGTACTTGCTCACCAACTCCTTAAACCGCTCATGAGTCATTGGTTCATATGGGGTTTTGTCCCAAATGGATTTCATCTTGGTAGGATCCGGTGCATACTTGCTGTTAACCACATCTTGAACGTTGTTAAACTGCTGTTGTGATTTATTGGGAGCCATTGCCATTGTCATTGCAATGCTGTTCTTCATCGGATCCGTTATTGGAAACTTGACAGGGGTTTGAGGAAATGGTCTGAATTTGCTGATGTTAGCCGACTCATTGTTAATCTTTGTTACAAAGGATTCCATAAAATTATTTGCTTTCCCGGGTTTTTTTGAATTGCTGAGAACCTCTTCGCTTGAACCACTTTCAACTTGTTTGATTTCTATTCGGGCTTCAGGAGGACCTTGAGATTTGGAACGGACTTTGGTAGGTGGTGGTGGTTGACCTTTGCGTCCTTTCAACTTGGTCTCAGAGGAGCCCCTCTTTGCAGGGGGAAGTGATCTTAAGCTTCCTGCAACCGCGGTGGTAGACACATTTGTTGAAGTCTTGAAAGGAGGTCTTTTAACGATTTTAACGAAACCACCTTCCTTTTTTGTATCAACAATACTGCCTTTGGATTTGGGCCGCTCCAAATTCACCCGTGGTTCCTGTTGCTGGCTTTTCTTCAAAAAATCTCGGATGGCTGGAGAAGACGTTTTAGTTGCCGGCTGCTTTGGTACCACCACCACCTTGCTGTTACCACCATCTGTTGTTTTAGTTTTGGTTTCACTTTTTGCTTCCTTCACAGCAGCGTCTTTACCTCCTAGGTCGAGAGTGAGTAAAGTCCTTGGTATCGACTTACTACTTGTTTTTCTTGCAGCGCCTTTCCGTACCTTTTTCCTCTTTTGTTTCCCCCCTCCTCCCTCAGCATTAATATCAAGTTCTTCACTAGACTGTTTAGTTGCTAGTCTGAGTGATTCTTCAAAATATTTCCGCAAAAAAGCTGCATTTTGAACGGGATCTTTCTCGGAGCTGGAAATTGAGGAGCTTCTTCTTGTCACCTCTTTTTTCAGCTTGGATTTGGAACGACCCTTTCTAACAATGGAACCTTTACTCTTAAATTTATTATTTGTGAGTTGTTGTTTTCTCCTCAACACTATACTTTCATTGTCATCCCCTCCACCTGTGGAAGAATCCTTTACCTTGACCTTTCTCCCCTTTTTCTTTTTACTTGTTCCTGCTGCTTCAGCCCCAGTTGTTGATGGAGGAGCAATGTTATGAGATGTTTCCCAAGTATTGTTTGGTGGTTTTGTTGTACCATTTGTTTTTGACAATAATTCTGTATCTTGAATGGAAGCAACAAGGATGTCATGTGCTGTTGTGGGTGGTGGTGTTGGTGTTAGAAGCGAAGAAGGCGACTTTGGAGCAGGACCAGCAATATTATTTTGTGATTCGCCAGTGGGCAACTGATGAAGTGAAACTACGCGTGTGATACTGCTCAAAAGCTGTTTCAACTCATTTCCGGAAAGTGGGCGGTGGACGATTTCTGTTGTTCCCGTGTTTGATTTCTTTCCTTCAACGACTGTGGTGACCTTCACTCTATCCCTGGTTGTGTCAACTACTCCAGATCCTGTCCCGGTTGTTGCATCAAAATTACTGACAGCCCGAAGAATTTGTGTGATGTTATTCAACTCCCTGGCATACTCGTCATCTAACTTTGCTGGTTTGAAGGCATTCAAATCATTGTCTTTGGATTTAGCCCCAGCCACAGATTTACGCTTCTTTATTCTTTTACCGGACTTCGAGCGTCGAGAAATACTTGGGGTTTTACTTGTTTTTCGTGATAGTCTTGGCGAACTTTTGAAATATTTTTTCGTTTTAACCTGAATTGAAATAATCATGAAAAAATAACTTCATAATTAATGCGAAACATAATTTTAATTGTGTCTCAAGTTACCCCTCTTCTTGAGGATGAGGTTAGAGTACTACGTTTAGAAGAGTGACCAAGACTTTCTAAAGATTTGTGTCTGTAAAAGGTAGCAGTGGAAGGACGTCCTCCTGCTGCTTTATCCTTGACTGGTTCCTTCTTTTCAGGAAGCCGGAATTCAGGAATTTTCTTTCCTCCAGTGTTCGCACTTTCCTTCAACGATTGATAAAAAGAAGACAAAGTTGTTGTTCCAACTTTATTAATAGTTGATGATGTCTTTCGAGAAGCTACAGTTGGAGGAGTAGGAGGTGTCACCGGGTTTTGTAGAGGAATCACTTTACTCTCAATCGGTTTTTTAATTTTATCCTGAGCTGGACTTGGACTCATAGGTTTTGTCACTGGGGATGATAAGACATCTCTCCTATTGATGGGTAACTTGACTGGTGGTGTGGTTGTTTTTGTTGTTGCGAACGTGACACGATGAAGGCTGCTTTGCTCATTAGATTTTACTTTGCGAGGCTTATCAGCCAATAATATTGACTTGGGATTTTGATCTCCAGGATTTGGATTTGGAGTTGGAGCTGCAGGTGGTGGCATCTTTACCTTGCAGCAGAGTAGAAATAATTATTACACACTTGTAATTTGGGTAGGATCGTTACAGAAAGGTGGGAAGCTCATGAACAAAATAAACTTCCAAACGTGAAGGACAAACACAGCATTCCAAAATTTTATTCACAGGTATTATTTTTTTGGAACAAATTCGAAACTAGGACCTCGCAAGAAGATAAGGGCGAAAAAAAATGCATGTACCCTAGCAACTTTTTTGGATTTTTAAAAATTAAAGTCAAGGCCTTTTTCTGGTCCCTCCACGTTTGCAAAAAAAAGTTATTGATTTATTTTTTTAAACGCACAACTCAAAAGATATTCGGCTATAGAATCCAGAAACTTCATTCCAATTTCCTCTTATCATCAAAATTCCTGTTCAGAACGTATTTTCCTATAAAAAAAACCAACATGAAAATCCTAGTGTCGACGTTTTCCGACGCCATATTCGAATTGAACGTTAGTGGCGACCTGGAGCTAGAGAATTTCAAAGCTTTATGTGAAATAGAATGTGGAATTCCCTCCTCCCAAATGTTGATCTTGACCTACGATGGTCGTCCATTTACCGATGAAAGAGGGTCGTTAAAAGAGCTCGGTTTTAAAGATGGTGACATTATTTCCATTGAAAATGAAACCCAAGGGGGAGATGGAGAACTCAGTTTATGTGCTGATCCAGAAGAGCCTGGAGCTACTGTGATGATTCCTGGTGGTCCCAGCGTGTCTCTCACAGACTCTGAGCAACTAGCTTTGGTGGAACAAAACATTTCTGGGTTGGAAAATGGTCAAGTGAATGGTATATTTTAAAAGGAATATTAAATCGTAAAGATAAGCTGAAAAAACTGAAACAACAAAGTTGGTAATAATATAATGCATCTCCATAAAAAGTTGCAGATGCTGCAGTTGGAGGTGCTGTAGATGATCAACGGCAAATTGAGGAGGAAATTCGACGAAAAAATATTGATGCAAATATGGAAGCAGCGATGGAGTTTAATCCTGAGAGTTTTGGGACAGTGATGATGCTCTACATTGACTGCAAAGTTAATGGACATCCTGTGAAAGCCTTTATTGATTCAGGATGTCAAACCACAATAATGTCTACCTCATGTGCTCAAAGATGCAACATGCTGCACTTGGTAGACTCAAGGTTTTCTGGGATAGCTAAAGGAGTAGGTACTCAAAAAATTATTGGCCGGGTGCATTTAGCAGATTTGCAAATTGGGTCAATATTTTTGCCATCCTCCTTCTCAATTTTGGATAATCAAAGGACGGATGTGCTTCTTGGCCTTGATATGCTTCGTCGTCACCAGTGCTCTATTGATCTCAAGAAAAACGTTCTGCTGATTGGGACCACGGGCACGGAAACTAAATTTCTTGGAGAAGCTGAGCTACCTGAATCAGCTCGCTTGAATTTGCACTAACTAACCGATCTCTTCGCATAAAGCTTAAAGCTTGACCATTCATTCATAAGAATCAGACACCACATGATTGAAGAAGGTATTCAGCTCTACTGTGAAAAAAATCTTGATTTCTTAATCTTCCTCATCGTGGCAAAAGGTCAAATCGTATCATCACATCAATCAAAATCAAGTGTGAGTGGGTTATATGCAATATGCTCATGCTCGTGTACAAATTATAATTACTGGAAACTTTATCAAACTAAATCAAAAATTCAGCACACAATTAAAATCCTCAATTTCATTGAATTATTTCCTTTTTCCCTTGAAACACTTGGATTGTGATATACTTTGACTCGCTTTATTTTCTTCGGTGTGTCAATTTTCAGCTCATAAAATATGCAGATTTGGAGTTATTAAAATTGCATGACGCACGTCATCAGTCACTTCACTATTTTGTGTTCTCTCCGTCCCTCCACACTCCATAAAGAAAAGGAAACACACACGTTTGAGAAGACGGAGACTATTCCATATAGTCCATACCATGATATTTATAGCATACTTTAATCCAGGAAAGGAAGCCGCTATAAACGCTACAAAATAAAATGAGTTTATTGCTATATATCGCCAGTCGAGAAAGTAGTCTGTTTAGTCTCATAAATGTGCATTTTTCCACTTTTGGTTTTCAGTCAGTTTTATCATCATTTCTCCATTGCCATTTTGTCATTTATACCAGTCAGAGCATCAGTATTTTTCCAGTTGTCTAAAGAAATGGTTATAGCTGAACCCATCTCTGCTGCCATTAAATCTCAGTAATTATCTTTCTTTAATTAACTTTACGTAGAGCTAAAGCATATCGCCGTGACGTGAAGAGTGTAGAAGACAGACACACTCATTTTTTGAGGTGCCATTAAGAAATTGTGTCCAAAGTATCATTAATTTTATTTGTTTGTGACGCTTTCAATCTCAAGTATTATGAATTAAAGTCAGTCATCACAAACTCACACAAGTTGTTCTCCTCTCTGACTTGAGAAATTTTATCGCTTATCATCATCATCCATGTGAAGGAAAAAAAGAGCTCTGTGCTGCTACGAACGAAGAAATGTCATCTTATTTGCCCTCCTGCTGCTGATAGTGATATGATGAGAGCACTATATATATATTACTCATAGCAGCCTTGACGCTTTGGCTATCATCAAACACTATATTCATACGGCATGCCTACGCAACCTACTACCTAGTTTTGATACTAATGCATGCAGGATCCATGTTTCACTGGATGTTTAGTGGCTTCATTTACTTTACCGTAGTTGCTGATTAGCCTTTTTCCTGTGATGTGAGTTGGTGGTGACTGGTGAAGGAATGAATTAAAAGTGGTGTGAAAGCAGTGGTGTACTCTCCAGTTGTAAATATATAGATTCAATTCACAACTCTAAAAGTTCTTGATCTGGTCTGGTAAAGTTTCTAAATTCACAATGAAAACGTGCATCTTCTTCTGTCTCCTTTTTGTGGTCTCATGGGCTGCGTAAGTGTGAAATTTTATAACTCTAAATCTCTAAATGCAGTTTTCACTCAAAATTAACAGCAAAATACATGTGCTATATAGTATATGACTCAACGCATAGAATGTAATGCGCATACAGCATTGTGTACAATTCCTGTTGTTATCTGTTTGTTCACTAGGGCGTCAAAAGATATTCAGGAACTGATGGACAGTTTATTATCAAGACTGGATAAAAGAATACGTCCAGGACGACCAGGTATGAATTTATCCTATCTGATTCATGTTAAGTAAATTACACGCAAAAGTTTTCGGGTTGCTTTTTCCTTTATTATCCTACATTGACAACAAAAATTGTGCCCGTTGCGTCCATAAACAGGAAAAATCAATTCGGAGCCGACAGTTTATCAGCAGGTGGAATGGGAAAATGTTATAAGTTGTCCACGTCAAATGGACTTTGAAGCCAGTATCCCTGTAATAGTAATATAACTAACAGCATTATGCGAAATATGCATAGTATTAATATCAAATATGAACTTCCTAAGTATTTCATTGGGGCAAACGTTTTATATTCATTAAGCTTCTTCTCAGAACTCCCATGAATATCTCATGCTTGACCAGAGACTGTTTAGTTTGCGATACGATGACAGGGTCAAGTCTGAGATAATTTTGTGGATGATTATTTTTGTATTTGCATAATACGATGAGTTCAGTCGATGATAGAAGAGCTTTTAGCCTGACATTAAATCCATTAAATCGGCCACTGCGTTAAATGATACAGTGATCCACATGCAAAAGGAAAATGTGTTGAGCTAATGTTTATGATTTGCTGCCTGCCTATTTTTTTTTATCATATATCGTGTATGAACATCAAAATATGCATATAATTTTTAATTCGTAGAACTCAAATGTTTTGATGATTCAATGAATGAATTAATTCTAATGAAATATTTTTACTATAGGTCCACTCGATGTAAAAATCCAAGTAAAGGTGACGGATGTTTATGGGTTTGATGAAATCAATCATGTACGTACGATAATAACATTCGTATTTGAAATTATAATGGAAAATAGACACTTTCAAACATGATGCTTATATGCTTGATGCTATGATTTTCAAAAATAGCAAGTAACTTTTACCCTGTTCCTGCGACACATTTGGAAAGATGAACGGTTGGTTTTTAACCCTAATGAAGTAAATGGTACAGAATTGTTTTTGGTGAGTTGATGTTGAGTTACCCGTAGCTTTTTAAATAAACCGTGAAATGTGGAAGCATTTACAAATGTTTAAATGTTTAACTTTAGTTGGATAGCGAGCGCGTAAACAAGTTCTTGTGGATTCCGGATACATTCATTATGAATCAGAGAGCATCTCGTTCCCATGAATTCTCTGGACCCTCTGAATTCACCCGAGTTTATTACAATGGCACCGTAATTCGATCCGTACAGTACGAACTCTTGTGATTTTAATTCGGCTCTTTAAAATTTTCAATGATTATGCTACATTATATTTATCTTTAATGAAATTTTAGAATGACGACCACAGTTGCCTGTGCACTGTATCTTAGGTGGTATCCCTTTGATCAAAATGTTTGTGGCATGGATTTTGAGAGCTGTAAGAATGTTCCATTCAAGATAATGATAAATAGATTATTAGGTTCTTATTGATGAGTTAATTTTATCTTATGGTTTTCTTACTCAGATGGATACACTAGAAAAGATGTATTGCTTAAATGGGACGTTGACAAAGATGGCTTACCTAAAATATATTTGGCAAAGCAAGCTACGCAAAGTGTCCGACATACAATTACTGCGTTTCTTGGAAATGATGACACAACTAAACTCAGTTCCGGTATGCCAACAAAAATTAGTAAATCTCGCATAATTAGATCTCTCAGATTTCTGTAATATTAATTTTAAACTTTAATTTAATTTATACTGTGATTTTTTTCCAGGCATTTTTACCCAAGCCTCCTTTAAGGTATATTTCAAGCGACTTTCATTCCGATATCTTCTCGACGTTTACTTCCCAGCTACTGCAATACCCGTTGTGTCCTTTATCTCTCTTTGCGTTGGCCCTCTTCATTTCCGTGTGCTCATGAGCACAATTTGTGTAAGCACCTATTTAATTATGAAATTAATTTTAATAAATCAATCAAGGAATCCCAATCACTTTAATCCATTTGAATTTAGATGGCAATGATGGTTGTTTATGCTGCTATTTTGATGCTATTAACACCCAAAGTGGATTACAAGACTGCTCTTGACTTTTACGTTTTCAACAGCTCGGTTACGGTATTTAACGTGGTCTTAGGTAATTTGTTGCATTCAACATGATTATTGAAGATCATTGAAAATTAGATTTTATATGAGATTTTATTAATTTTCATTTTCAGTCAACTTCTTGATGTACCACCTGCTGAAGCCAAAAGCGAATGCGGTAATAAGCTTTGTGTTATGTTCATTTATCAATGCTTTATGTTCTTCATCTTATCATCAGGTTTGAAATTGTGATTGTGATTGATTTTGTATTTTGAATCCAGAGTCAAATCAGGATGCGTGAAATGAATGGAAGTGAGGAAGGAAAAGGAATTTTAGTAGAGGAGGATGGCGTAGACGATACAACTTCTGTTCCAGCCTCATCCACACCAAGATTCCCTAATAAAACATGCGAAATTCTTTACAAGTAAGAAAAATTCCACAATATTATTATTCTAGTGAAAATCTCTAGTAGTGAAACCCCATTTTTTTTAATTTTAAATTTAATTTATGATGTTTTGCAGACTTTGTGAAAAGTCATACTTGACAATGCCATTGTTCTTCCTCATTTTTAACCTCATCTACTGGCCAGTGGTTTTAATTGCTTCTAGTGGAACACCCGAAGATTTTATTACTGTAGATAGTCGCGGTTGGTATTAGAGTTTGCCATAGGATATGCAAAAAGACGCACTTTACTCATCTGTATATGTTTTAACTAACTCGTTATATTATATATACTATATTATTCGATTTCAATAAGCTTTATATATATTTATAAAATAACGTTATGTACTGTGCATATTATTCCACATTTTAGAAAACAAAAGTATTCAAAATAAATGAAAATCAGATTCTTCCACATGCTCATGATCTGTTGACAAAACTTAACTTGATCCTCCAGTTTTTACAATTTCATTATGTTTGCCCTTGATGACAAAGGAGAAGGTTCCTAGTTCAAGGTCATATATTGTACATAAACCAACTATACATTGGATCTTCACAATCATAATCTGTCACAGTGAAAAGACCATATATAATAGAGTCTGTGTCGTGTGTGATAATTTTAATCTTTCTCTACAAAGCCAGTTTTGATTAAGATTACACTATTTACGTCTTCACGAATCGAACTACTTATAAAATGCTATGTATATTATATCAGTTTTCAATAAGCACAGTGGGGGACCTTTCATTTTGTAAATATAATTACAACTGATAACTACTGGAAAGTCCACGTACAAAGCTCTCTCAAACAAGCAACGCTATGAATCCTGTGTTTCGTATAAGAATAGATCTTGTTGACTTTATCGAATGATTCATAGCATAATATTTACTCAACCATTAATGCCACATATGACATAAGAATCTTAATCTATGAATGTAAGCGTTAAATTTGATGAAGTTTACTTAATACTAGAATCGAATCCTACTAAAGAACATGAACCATGAATTAGATGCATGATAATGATGAAGTATCAAATTATGTATTTTTTGGTGGTATGTTGGTTGAAAGCGGTTGAAACACTACCAATCCAAAAGTGCTTGCCTAGAACGAGATACCGATTGTCATTGTCATAGACGCTCCACAATATTATGTAATACTGATTTTCACTCAGAACGATTTCTAAAATAGCATGCTATTTTCAAATTCGTCCTTCGATGTAGTAATCATCAGATCAGATCAGAATAATTATTTATTTAATCATTTCTCACAAATAATTTATTTAGACCCCAAACGGACCTCTGCAATTTTTCTCAAAGCGACAATTAAACATGGACGGCAAAAACAAAAGGAATTTGAAGGAACGGGAAGACCTCCACCTAATCAGCAAAGTGATCAATCCTTCTCTCTCTTTAGAGTATCATATGCAAATCTTGGGCATTATTGACGTCGTAAGAAACGCGAAACACAATTTTATATAAGGTCCTTGATCTTCAGATAGCATACAACTTAAACTACTACATTATAGTTCTTAAGATTTAAATATCTTGCCTTGCATTTAAAGATTTTTCCATTATTGCTCTTTGCTGTCATTCTTCTCTTTGCGTGGGGCCAAGCCGAAGCCAAAGGTATGTTACCTACATTCCACAAAATGCCAAAACCAAACTAATCCGGCTTGTAATAAATTCGCACAAGAATTCTTTTAATTTTCAGTCGGAGATTTTATCAGCTTTTTAATTTTCGTTGTCCGACCCATATCTCTTCCTCTGCTTATATTTATAATTCTTTGCTGTATGGTTGTGTTCTCACAAACATTTCTGGATAAAGCAATGGCAATGGTAAGAATTAATATATTAGTTATTACAAGAATTTTTACTCTTGTACTTAATTAACAAAAATAATAAATTATTTTTTTTAATTAAGGAAAATCTGTCGTACATTCGAGCCCACCCTTATTACATTTCTTGTATTTGGACAATGATTGGTGTGAGTTTCGGATTGTTAATATGGCAAATACTGGATCCGACTTCAGAAGATGGTGCGAATCTACCCAAATTCATTATAACCATCAGCAGCGTTGTTTTACTGATTACCAGCTTTCTTAACTGCTACATCAAAACGTTGTCCGAGTACACGTTCCAGCTTATCGATAAACTAGGAGAGGATAATTACGCTAATGATTATGTGTGAAAATATGGCAAGATGAAATCTTGTATTTTCATTTCATTAATTTTCAAAATTCTTAAGCTTTGCTACGATATATTGTACGTATTTGTCGCGTTTTTCATTGAATCTTAAATAAAATATTTCATAATATGCCAAATTGGTTTAATCCAAATCTTTGATGTATATTATATTGAATATCAATCGTTTTTAAACTCGACATATATGCACATGCAGTTCATACTCTTCTGAAACGCCTGACTGACTTAATCTACAATGATTTTGTCGCATACTATTTTTATAATTTTGTTTTATTGACGTCTAAAAATTATTACATGAACAGGAAAGAACCGGCATGTCAATTGATTGTTAGAAGTGTCAAATATGAGTTTTCAAAGGTTGGTTTTATTTTGTTAATATTTAAAATGTAAATAGGGCTCTTGGTGTTGTGGCATATACTCCTCCGTGCAAATTTAGCTACATATATGAAATTGAACACCAAAAATAAACACATAGTTTTATTTGGATTTTATGTCATTAAAATTTAGTTGATTGTTTAAAGGTCACATAACATTGATGTTTCTGGACCACAAGAGAGAATGTAAACGTGAAAATCGTGAAATTCAATAAAGGAGCTCGGTCTATCAACAGCATGAAAACTGGCGACTTACTTGTAGACATATTGGTCTGCAAGATTTAAGGAAAGTAGGTATCCTCCTGCCTCGCTTCACGAGTATCGAATAGATGTTGAGAGGCATAAATAATAATGGCCAACGTCAACTTCCAACGTCGTCCATATTGCTATATTCTAGTCAATTATTTGTTTAATAATCCATACTCTATATTGACTCTTTCATAAATTATGTTTAGAGTATTTTTCGTCTCTTTTAAATAACGTTGATGGCAGGCATGTTAAAAAGCCAGGTTGAATTGTATTTTATCCTGGATCCGGATAAAAGAGTTACCAAGTTTATTTCCTTCTTATAGCTATTTGAAAAAACTTTGAGCAAAATGTATCAACATTTTTTATCATCATTCATCCAAATTATTGGCCAAATAATTTTTCTCTTAAGTTAATACAAATAATAATTAATATCATAGATTCCACTTCAATTAGCACATATCAAAGTATTGTTGGGTATAGATTGCCAAGTACATCAATTCTATATTTGTTTCATTACTTTTACTCTCCCTGATAACGTGGAGGTCTCTTTTCCTTAAATGCTACAAGTCCTTCAATCCTATCCTTAGTATTAACAATTTGAGAATAACATTGTTCTTCAATCGCTAATCCAGAAGCTAAATCTACTTCTGATCCTTTACTAATTGCAATTTTAGCCATTCTCACACCAATAGGTCCATTAGGAAGAATTTCTTCTGCCAACTCCACAGCGCGATGATAAGCTGCATCTCCTTCTTTATTCTGTTCCACAACTTGGTTCACCAAACCAATCTGATGAGCTTCTTGTCCGTCAATAACTCGACCAGTATAAATCAACTCCTTTGCTATTGCTGGTCCAACAATACGTGGAAGTCTTTGGGTGCCGCCTCCACCTAGAATGATATACAGACAAATTAGTTTTAACTGTCATGCTTTTATATACTTAAAATTAATTTATAATTTTAACAATCACCTGGAATGATTGCCAGACGAGTTTCAACCAATCCCATCTTCGCAGAATTTGATGCTACCCGCAAATCACATGCTAACGCCATTTCCAACCCACCACCAAGAGCTGCCCCATCCAACGCTGCAATAATTGGCATTGGCATATTTTCCATTGATGACACAAAAGCCCTCAGTCTTGCAACAAAAGGACCAACATCTGAAGCCGGCATGGTCAGTCTTTCCTTCAAATCTGCTCCAGCACAAAAAATCCCTGGAACCATACTACGAATAATGACAGCTCGAACATTTTTGTCAAAACGGACGGTTTGAATGGTCTCTTCAAATCTTGCAATTAAATTTTTACTAAATGCATTTTTTGCTTTTGGGCGATTCATTCCCAACACTGCAATCTTTCCTTGACCCTCCTTCTCAATGTATTGCAAAATAAATTCATCGGAGGGTGAACTTGAGGTGGAAGTAGAGGTAGCGACGGAATAAGTTCGGGAGACGAAAAATTGTCCATTAATTTTATTTGAATGTGAATGAAGTTTCAAGCATTCACTTCCCCTTCGTAAAAGGGTTTGAATTATTTGAGGTGACATTATTTTTTAATTAAATAGTATTCAACAAATTTAATTGTTTCTGCGGATGACAAACTTCAGCAATCTTGGTAAAGATACACTTGCACCATACCACTTATCAAAAACAGCCACCTGTTATGTCATTGCATATTATATCTTGTCATGTCTTCCAACAAACAAATTCCAGTTATATGCACGAAATGTCTTTTGACTTTGGATAACCAAAACACTCATCTAAAAAGATACAGAAACCAAAATATTACACACTGTAAGAAGGTGTTGTAAGTTCTTTAATCCATGTACTGCATGCATAAGTCGACTGATACATAAGCGTCTATCAATGCCCCTATTTACTGGTGGAAAGGGAAGACGTTTTTATACATAAAAATCAAACGTAGATTGTGAAAGCAGTTGGAGCAGAGTATAAACATCATTGTTTTGAAAATTAATTAATTAAAATCATAAATATTAGCTGGTCCATCGGGTGTCTGGTTAATAAAAGTTTACAGAAAATTATTTAAACAAAAAACAATGGGAGATCCTCCAGCTAAGGTAAGACATTAACAATTAGCAAAAATCGATTGATAAACTAATATAAGTTTTTTACACCAAAAATTGAAAATGAGTTTAATTACTTGTTGAGCTATTAATTATTGTTTGTCATATTCTGTTTTTCTGTGTTTAGAGATATCGAAGGGAAGAGTCAGTGGAGGAGGAGGGGGCAAAGCTAAGCGATTTAGAAGATCATCATTACACTCCGTATGTGCCGGTAAGAGAAAGGAAACTGGATAAGCTGTCGAAATTAGGAGTTAAACTTTACAACACAAAGAAAGCCAATAATGAGTCCTCCGATTCGGAGAAGGATGATGAGAAATCGGAGAATGAAGAAGATCCCCAGGCGTTGGCGAGAAAGGAGAATATATCGCTGCTTGACCAGCATACTGAATTGAAAAGAATTGCAGAAGGTAAGGTTATCAATTGACAATTTATTTCGTATCATTTGAACATAATGTTCAATTATGTTCAAATAATCAATCGGTTATCTTTGTTTTCCCTACAGCTAGAAAAGAAAGTGCGATGGAGAAGCAGTTGAAAGAGGAAGAAAAGATTTTGGAAAGTGTCGCAGAAAAAAGGGCTTTGATGGGTGTAGCCGAGTTGGCAAAAGGTATTCAGTATGAAGATCCAATAAGAACCAGGTAATTAATTTTTCGTCGTCAGTGTTGGTGATTATCTTCTTAATTAATTGTTGCATGAATACATTCAGATGGAACTATGGTTGATTGTTTTCAGTTGGAAGCCCCCAAGGCATATTTTAGCACAGACGGAAGCAAGGCATGAGAGGGTCCGAAAGAAGCACTGTATATTGGTTGAGGGGGATGTGATACCTCCTCCTATAAAACATTTTGAGGAAATGAAATTTCCCAAAATACTGCTAAAAGCAATGAGCAAAAAAGGGATTGTCAAGCCATCGCCTATTCAAATTCAAGGAATTCCAACAGTGTAAGTCGTGGTCGTGATCTCGTGATTATGATTACTTTCATGGTTTGTCTAATTTTTTAGTCGAGATCATTAGTCAAATAATTTCTCAACTATTGCAAAATTCTAGACTTTCTGGGCGTGACTTGATTGGTATAGCTTTCACTGGAAGTGGAAAAACCCTCGTTTTTGTTTTACCACTCATTATGTTTTGCCTTGAGCAAGAGCATAAGCTCCCTTTCTCCAAGGACGAAGGCCCATATGGTGAGGGATTATCATTTCCTTTTTTAGCTATTCGTAAATTCGTAATAATAATGATCGCCATTTTAAAACTTTTTTTTATTTATTTAGGTTTGGTAATTTGTCCGTCTAGAGAATTGGCCAGGCAAACCTTTGAAATTGTAACATACTATTGCAACTACCTTCGTGAAGAAGGGTTTTCTGAAATCCGTGCTTGTTTAGCGATGGGTGGTGTGTCAGTCAATGAAGCTGTTGATGTAATTAGAAAGGGAGTTCATATAATGATAGCAACTCCAGGTCGTCTGATGGACATGTTGGATAAGAAAATTGTTAAACTGGACGTGTGCAGGTACCTTTGTATGGATGAGGCAGATCGTATGATTGATTTGGGATTTGAAGAGGACATTCGTACTATATTTTCATATTTCAAGGTATTTAAACAAAAAATTCAATTAGGTTTTAATTGGTTAAAAGTATTTTTTTTGTTAACAATATGTTTTTTATATATAAATAGGCACAAAGGCAGACATTACTTTTCTCAGCTACTATGCCCAAAAAGATTCAAAACTTTGCCAGATCAGCTCTTGTGCAACCAATTACAATTAATGTTGGAAGGGCTGGTGCCGCATCACTGAATGTTATTCAGGTACGTGAAGGTTTTTGAGATTTACACATTGATCAACTTCATATCATTTCAGTATTATAACAATATTACATTCTGTATTTTGTAGGAAGTGGAGTATGTTAAATCAGAGGCAAAAATGGTTTATTTGCTGGAATGTCTCCAGAACACTGCCCCTCCAGTACTGATTTTTGCTGAGAAAAAACAAGATGTTGACTATATTCACGAATACCTTTTATTGAAGGGAGTTGAAGCAGTGGCGATTCATGGTGGAAAAGGTGCGTACAATTTCTGATGCATATGATTTGATTTTGTCAAAAGAATGGATGAGTCATTATTAAAGGTGCATTAAAATTCTGATCGATAATAATTTCAGATCAGGAAGAAAGATCCAAAGCAGTTGAAGCCTATAAGGCTGGGAAGAAAGACGTTCTTGTAGCCACTGATGTCGCTTCCAAGGGGTTGGATTTCCCTCATATTCAACATGTTATAAACTATGATATGCCGGATGATATTGAAAACTATGGTGAGTCGTGATCGTCAGTAGTGTTTTGAGAAATCTTTCATCTGGATTATGTTTGAGTCAGCAGCACAATAATTATTAATTTTATTTACAGTTCACAGAATCGGTCGTACTGGACGTTCCGGAAGAACTGGCTTAGCGACTACATTTATAAACAAAATGAATGATGAATCTGTACTCCTTGATTTGAAACATTTGTTACTTGAAGCCAAGCAAAAGGTGCCACACTTTTTGGCATCCATGCAATCGGAGAATGAAAAGTATTTGCAGCTTGGGGGTAAGCTTAAATCATCATATTACTACGTCATATTACTGTTGTGCGTGTTAAATTGCTGAATTAATCTAATTTTGTTCCATTACTATTTGTAGACGAGAAAGGTTGCAGTTACTGTGGTGGTTTGGGTCACAGAATCACAGACTGTCCAAAGCTGGAGGCTGCTCAAAGCAAGCAAGCCTCAAATATTGGAAGACGGGACTATCTTGCAAGCAATGCTACAGATTATTAAGTTTTTTTGACGTTACTTCTTTTTATGTAGTATTTTGTTTTGAAATTAAAGTGAAAAGATTGTTAAACGTGTAACAGAGAATATTGTTAGGGGATAATTTTTAACCGAGGAAAGATTTAATGAATAAATTAAACTATTATTACAGAACCCGATTTACACGTGTTTTAATTTAATTTTATTAAAGCTGCTAGCCGTGTACTTAGCATATCGGGGTACTTTCTTTAGTTCTGGTTTAGAAGTACCACCACCTGAAGAGTCCTGCCTTGGGTTTCCATTCTCATCTTGTTGGCTCATCTTCGTCAAGTAGGATAAATCAATCACGGGTTGAGGCTTGCTGGTTATGGTCACCAGTTTATTCCAGTCTTCCGCTTGTTTCATTCGATACTTTACAGTTTCTGTATTTACTTTGTAATCAATATCCCTCAACTCTGGAAGGTGGGGATATAAAGTTCGAAGCTCATCATATCGTTTCTTCTGCAAATCCCTTTCATGCTTATTAGTCGCAGGCTTCCAGTTTGCGTTCCAATATTCACGACTCTCTAAACGAACAGGACGCTTAGAGCTTGTCTTTAACGATTTCTTTTCAACGACCCTCATCGCTGTGGGCCCTCGCCTAAAAACTGGCATTTTATACTTTTTCTCGTCTTTGTCATGTTCTTCCGTAATTTGATTTATTTTAACTAGACACAATATTTTAATTATGAACTCCAATGGTTTTTTTTATTAACTAGTCAAATTTTTAGTAAGTTGCATGATCAGTACTTCCGTAGCTTTCAGGATTTTTACGACATTCCCTCCACATTTTAAGAAAGTCGTTGTCGTTGAGTGGAAACCCTTCTTTAAAAACCATTTTTGACCATTTATATCGATTTTTGTTCCACAAGTTTAGTAGTGAATGGTAGGAAGGTAAGTTCCCATCTTCAAATATTACATCTTTATTGTCAGCTTCATTTTGATCTAAAATCCCCTCTGCTTGATAATCCAAGATACGTTTTTTTCTTCTTAGATTCTCAGCTTCTCGAACGCAATTGGCGTTGGAGCAAGTTTTCAGACCATGACCCACAGTTTTTGTTCCATCATCATCATCCTCTTCAAATACCATGTTACTATAATTCCATTTTCCTGACGCAATTTGGTAGAGGATCTGATCTGCAGATGCGGACACAAACTCAAGCTGCTCAGTTGACGTTGAAGTTGTGTTGCCATATCTGGAATCGCTCTTACAAATTTTGAGTTTGGAAGCTTGTCTTCTTTTCTCAATTTCATGGTTTCCTGCTAATCTTAACTTGGGGGTAATCTTGGCTAAAGGAAGGGGAGAAGACAGAACTGTTTGTGAGCTGGAGGCATAAGTGAGACTGGGGTGAAGTAGGAATCGGACGTCTCCAAGTGTTCTTGTCAACCCACTGAAAAATTTTAAACGATCTTCCTCTTCTAAAGCGACGACAGTTTTTGGGGACAAAGGAGTTTCCCTTCTGGTGATGATGGGATTATTACCATTTTCCTCAAAGTCAGTGTCATTATTGCTGTCATTATTACTGTCATTCCCATTCGTGGTGATATTTATATTTATCTTGATCTCTTCCATGCTGCTGCTGTCAGTTTCTTCATGTTCAATGTCTATACTTTCGATGGTCCTGATACTCCCGATTGATGTTTGACTCTCACCATTACTGCTTTCTCCTGCACTTGTGCTGTTCGATGTACCTGTGCGTGTACGATGATCAAGTTTTGGTAACGACATGATTCGATTAAATAAACGATACAAATTCGAATAAGAAAATTAAAAAATGTTCCTCAATCTCTTTAATTTCGTCGTAAAAAAGTTAATGTGAAACCTTTTGCAAATTCAAAAAAAAATTATAGCGTGAATTTTTATGACCAAATAAAAACTAAGAAAATTACATTAAAAAATATTAACCAAAGGAGACAATCATGGAAACATTCAACATAATTAATGAAACTGACAAGACTAGATTCTCTACCGAAACGTTACACAATTCATAGAAGGACGATATGTTTCATTACTTCTGAGGTACCCAACTGTGAGGGGAAATTGATTTTTTCTTTTCTAATATTTTAAGGCCTTTCTAGCGCAGCAAAACATATTTGCATTATTTATTCTCTAGTCAGTTTTTGCCAAAAATTATTGGGATTATTTGAACGCGTAATTATTATTTATGAATTATTAATCACAGCTAAACCTAATGTTCCATCCCAATCAGTTGGGTTGTTGATTCGGTGTATGAAACTTGTGAAAACCAGGGCGCTCACGTCCTCCACTTGGAATATTGTGAAATTGGTGATGCGGTCGATAGTTATAATTAGGTACTGTCGTTTCAATAACATGGAAAGGGTGTACATAACTGCTGGTAGGAACAGTTGTATTATTTCTAGTCCGAGGCATTTGAATTTGATTAGGCGAAAGATTCCCTTGGGAAATACTGTACACATCTTGCAGAGCTTGGTTCTCCATGAACTTTGTCTTTCTTCTGAGAACCAATCTTTCTGGGGATACAATAGGCTTCATAATTATTTTTTGAACGGATCTACTCTCCATTAGCATTTGTCCCCCTGGAGGAATACTTCCATCACGTAAAAAGGTCACGCTATTTGTCACAGGTTTTTCAATCAATATTTCATTAGTTGGACGCTCTTGTTGTTGGCTTCTGTGTCCAGCATGCATTCTTCTCCAAATATCTTTATCAATTGCTGGCCGAAGGTCTACTTTACCCGGAATTATTTTCAGGGAGTTTAGTCTATTTCGCTTTTTCAGTAGCTGTTTCCTTTTAGGGATACCATCTTCTGAACTGGGTTTCATACTATCTGGTGTTTTAGGTAGACACTGGTTACTGCTGGGAAATGATCCTTTCTCCAATTTTACATTTAATCCACCTGAAACCCCGTACTCAACTTTAATGCTCGTATACTTATCCGGTAATAAGTTTGCATCTGAAGAACCGAGGATTTTTTTCTTCAACTTTTTGGATCTACTTTTTCTGCATTTCAAATCCGCTTCGTTGGGTTCATCTTTGAGATGCTGAAGAATCGGAAGGTGATCTACTGTTGGTAATTTTAAATTGGTATTGGTGGAGATGGATGGATTTGCATGACAAGATTTTGAAGCAGGTGGTAGACTTGTTTCCGCTTGATTTAGCAGGGGAAGGGATGGAAAAAGCCTTTCCGGATTCTCCAGGCACTCTGATCTAGATCGTGACCTTGAACACGGTCTTGCAGATTCAGGATTGGGTGGGTTGGGTTTGCCTACATTTTTTAGAATAACGCCACGCTTTTGTGGATGGTGCTCAAGGTTCATGGGATGATGAAAGGGTCCTTTCTTACCAATTATTGCTGGCTTCAAACCCGAAATACCAGGTTTTCTGCCGCGGCCAGCAGCAGTGCCAGATATCATGATGATCGAATAATTATTTTCAAGGTCAAGCCTTGGATGGTGCAAAACGCCAACATTGGTTTATTTAATTCTAAAAATAATATGCCCTTCTCATAGGTTCCGGCCAGATCTTGTACACGGCTAAATTAAGATAACCTTAGATACCTCACAGGTTCATAGTCATCAGGATCTCTCGTGCAAATTCAAAATTGCTAAACTTTCAACGTTTGACGTGTGAAAGATCATAAAGGTATTGACCGCCTGCAAACATTTAATACAAAAATGATGCTTGGTCATCATCATCATCATCATCACCAACAATAAAAGGGGAGGTCGACGGTCTCTTTTGCTGTAAATGAAGATTTATTACTACAAAAAGTGTAACAAAAAAGCTGTATTATCTTGCTAATTATTTTCCAAAAAACAAAGACTAAAATTGTTTATTTCACAACACATATATATTTTATGCATCTTTATATGTATGTATGTATATGTGTGCTTAATAATATATATTTGATATTGTTCGGATACAAAATCTCTACTCACCATCATCATCATCCAACATACTTCATAAATCATATACACAGATCATTTACATTCTCATAAAAATGTTCATAATATTACGTACGTTGTTAAACGATTGATAACAGTAACAGTATCTTAACATACACAATGATATACTGTACTTCATATCTTCATACTTATAAATTTCATCTACACTAGCGAAATAAATACAAGCATAATACTCAAGAAAGGCAACAGATTCAAAGTTGAGTTTGTTCCAAGAAGGTAAAATAAGTCCTTAATCATAATCTCTCGTGGGCTCACACATCATAATCATAATCATCCGGTTTTTTACTCTGGTCTATTCAATATTTCAATGTTAACTATTACATTATGAACGTACGTATTTTTAGTAAAAAAGCAAAATGGTATAAAAATTGAATTGAAATCCATTGTCGTTCTTATATCTATCTTCAAACTTAGCTGCTACTACTACTACCTAAACTAAATTATCTAACAATAACAATAACGCAAGTATATAAAAAAAATTCTACCAACAAAACTCATCTATGATCTATCTATCTATCTATTATTGCTACTTTCATTCGCTCGTTGGTTCGTGTGCTGCTGGCTGGCTGGTGCTTTTTTATTTCTGTGCATTTTATAATAAAAAATATATTTCTAGCTGTTCATGTGAATAATCCAGTCTGGCAACTTATTAACTTCTCTTCTTATCATATCATTATTATCACTTGAATCTTTGATACTTAAGTATATAAGAATGCTAAGAAAAGGGAAAAATTAATGCTGTTTATATGACCATAAACATATACTTGATACTAACTTTCGTCATATAAGACCAAAAAAAATGCCAAGTGGATTGGATTTTACCAGGAGAGAAGAAAAAAATCTCAAATACCATAAAGACTTTTTTTTTGTTTGTGGTCATTTTAGTTTATATGATCATTGCGAATCTGTTATAAAAATCATGCGGTAGCTATACTTTTTGCACGTTCTGCTCATCTCCTCCTCCTATCTACTATATAAGCCGTAAGCTTTCTTGGCGGATAAGCTGTATTTTACTATCATCTTAATCTCACTTCGTGTCTTATTCTTACAATCAGACACGAAAAATATCTCTCCTCCTTTCACTTTCTTTGAAACCACATTCCGGCAACAACAAAAAAATTAGGTAAAAATGCAAAAAAAAAAATACTTAAGCTAAAGGTAAAGCTACTTGATCAATGAGTCATCATCATCTCATCCAATCCAATGAAATCTAGAATTTAAATTAGTGAATTTTGGCTGAATCCCCGAATCAATTAAATTTTATTAAAAACAGTTAGTATTTATCAGTTATGATCATGGTCGGCTCTGAATCTCTCATGTCACCGGCGGCAGGTGAGCGAACGACGAAAACCGCAGTTGGTCTTCCATTGAAGGAATACTTGCCTCCTGAAATCACCGCTGCTCCTTTGTTTTCTGATGAGTTCTCCTGTTTTGGTGGCTTCTTCTTGGGTGACTCAATTTGGTGAGGTCGACCATTCGAGAGGAATTTCAGAGGGAGAGAAATGACATTTTGTGAAGGTTGTCCTGATGAAATGTCCTCATCGGATAATGCTGATGGGAACATGAAGCCACCACCACCACCATTATTGTGACCACCAACACCGGCTGCCATCATAACTGAAAATTGAATGGGACAAGAAAAAGTGATTGTTTAAAAGGCATTTATGATAATAAATTTGACACCAAACCAAATTTAATAGCTCCATTATATTATGTGGAACTGGTTTGGTTTCCGCCCACGGTTTTTTTGTTGAAAAAATCATAAAAAGTGGTAATAATACGGATGATGGTTTTTATCATGTTGTGTCCAAATATTTTTGCAATCTTGTATCTTGACAGAACTTTACAATTATGAAATATGAGGCGATCATAAAAATGGGCTAGGTATTTACAAGTACAATTTAACACTCCGTAACAAAGATGCCAATTGCAAAGATTCCTACGCATGCCGTTAATTATATATTCACATTTTATGAGGGTAACTGTACTGTGTTTGTTTGTTTGTATTAGCTTATATTTTTTTTAAATAAATAGGAGAAAGGAGATTTACCAGAAAAGTGGTAACGGTAAACTAAGTACTTAATTACAGAATATGCCTATACAGTAGTAGGAATAAATAAGGTATCCAGTTCACTAGATTTAGTAATTAAAGCAAGTATTATTTTTTAAATTGACGTTTTTTATGTCGGCAAACTAGGCAATTTTGAAAGGAATAGAGACAAAATACAAGCTTGCTAATAAGTCCATTTTTGGATTTATATAGAGAAAAATTATTGCAAAATGCCATGATGAGGTTGGTTTAACACACCACATCGTCCATTGCATAAATTTATTCATCGCTTTAACACTACACATTTCTATTTTACGTAGTTTTAACTTCAGTGATTTGTGTTGTAAATCATTTTTTAAAATGCAGATTGGAAGTCCTGTACATACTTATATGGAGTCAACTTCCCAAATCAGACGAGAAGGGAGAAGGTGATTTGATATGATGTTCGTTGTAATCGTTGTCACAACATAACGTAAAAGCACGGTATCCTCAAAGTCAAAACGAAAGCCTAAAACCTTATGAATCTGATTACTTATGATTGTGTGGTAAATTGCTTATTTTTGTACCGTTATGAAAGGTATTCTTCTTTATAAAAAATTCCCACTGAAATGTAGTGCTAGCTACTATAATATTTCAGGTACTGTGCATATAGGTTTTTAAGAAGATGTCTGTATTGAATACTGCATGATGAATTTCAATCATGAAGCTTATGCAGTGCATGACTGGTGACTAATTGGCATCAGTCTGCCATATTTCCTTTTAAGGCAAGGTGTCGACAGTTAAATTGAGCCTTTGATTGCTACCTCTTTTCCACTTCATTTCTGGGGATAAGTAAAAAAATGTAAGCTCACAAAACCAAAAGGATGAAATGAAGCTATATCGCTATATTCTTCTCTTGTAGCCGTTGTTTCGTTTCATGCATGGGTATTAGGTCTAGCATGTCATAATATTATGGTTTTTATTTAGGTACTCATCAAAAATAATTCTTCAATTTCTACATAGCCTTTGTCTCCACGTACGTACGTGGAGTCAGCGGGTGAGATTAAATTACACGCACTTTTGAACTAGCTGCTACTACAATTTTCTTCATTGCTACATTACTGCAAACACACCTTTGCCCAAAGCATCTCTTAAGAAAGCTATTTAAATGAAATATTCAGAATTTTATATAGGCATGAAACTTGTTACTTTCCAACCCAAAGATTTTTGACCACAAATATTTGTTTTTAGATAATCCCCGTGAAGTATTTCTTCCTTGTATTTTAAACTGCTTTCATAAGGTTGTGTCAAATTTGTCGCGTTTTATCCTTTGTATGTATCACATAATCATTTTTGTACTCAAATGATTATATGGCTACATCTAAACCTTGACAGGTGTCTGCTACTGACACTGGTCTGGTTCTGCTTGTTTCTTTAATAGAAGTGCCACCTTGAAGCATTAGATTGTTTGATGATAAAACGTGAGAGAGTTGAAAGTACACCAACTCATCTGATAACAAATTCTAGAACTGGCGAGAGTTTGAAGAATGAAGACGATTTTAGTTGCCTTTTTGGTAACACAATGTACTATGACCATTTCTCTACATAAAAATGAATTATGAATAATATTTTTTGCATTGTACTCGAATCCAAAAGGTCAACAAAATACTTCAGTTTAAATGTTGTAGTTGAAAATTACTCAAATAAAATACTAGATTCTCTTTCATAATTTTGCAATGTTGGAAAACATCAGGATTGTGACCTTCTGAATCTTTACGAACAAATAGCCGGCACTTTGAATTTTGCACGAAAGTCTCAAATTAAGTTGACAAATAAGGTAGCACTCCAAGAGTCCCAGACAAAACAAAGGTGCATGTATATTTTATGGTTTACATAATATACCAATTGTTTCACAGCCGCAGCACAGCACATGTTCTACAACATGATTGTTTAAGGTACATCTTCATCATCATCATCACAACTTACTACATCTCCGCAAACTTCCTACTTGTGTTCATCTCTAAACTCTAAACGCTTGTGCTTTTGTACACTTACTTGATGCGCGTAAAATGATTATCCATCCTGGTGATGATGAGCATTATAGTCAATAATTACTTGACTTGACACTAAACTGCTACTGCAAGGCAAACTAAACTTCTGTGTGTTTTGTGGACTTATGTCCACCTACGTTTTGAGCAAGCATGTATTAATATTAACATGCCAGTCTCGTTGTTGATAATGACAAAGGAGCGCTAATTCCTTGCAATTACCTCTCCGCTTTCTAATTTTCTGCTTAATGCAATGTACAGACTTTCATTACTTCACCGTAAAATTTCATAATCATCCTTTTTGTGGCTTCACGTTACGAAAATCCCATTCATTACTTCACATCATCGGTCACTACTAGTATAGTAGAGATTGTGTTGCAAAAATATATTATATTACTGTACTGTGCTTAATCATCTTCATTTTTAAAATTGAAAACTGCAGTTTGACTTTATCTTTTCAAAAAAAATTGCTCATAAAAAAAGCCCAACTCCTTTCAAGTCGAAGATGGTAACCTAAACCAAACCTATGCAAATAAAAACGATTAAGTAAATACAAAAGTAAATCTAAAGCTCGTTTTATTTACACAAAACGAACCAATGTCCTTGATTTGTTTAAACAGTTTTCAAAGTTGAAGGTACAATCTACAATCCATATGTGTAAGTAAATTCAATTGAATATTGTTGATTGTATTGAATGTGCACTGAAATATAATCTTCAAGTCATGAACCTTCAGTGAGACTGCAATTTTCAAAAGCCGAAACGGTTATGAAACTTTTAGGATCGATTGAGAAAATGAATGCTTAAAATGAAAATGAGTTGTATGCAATGCAAAAATATCATTTCATAACCTGCCCTAAGAATTGGGGTGGTAGAAATAAGATAGCTTATATTTTTTTACCCCGGTTTCACATTGATTATGATGCAAATGTTTATCTAATGCAAATAAGGTAAGCTTTACAGGTTCAATTTAAGGTTGAGTAGCCGTAGCGGCTTTGAAATGAAAACGAAGTGGTGCTCATTTCATAATTTTTTGGGATTACATAATTTTGGCAAACGGTTTTATTACGACTTACCTACAAAGAAGAAATATGACGAATGTGAATCTTACTAATATTTTATCTTTAAAAAATATTATTATTTGGATATAGATGCTTTTGCATACAAAAGAAATTTTATAGCTGAACTATAACGCTTTGAAAACTATTAAAAATACACTCTTTGGATTGGTAATGACGTTAGGTTAGAAATAAGTGATATTTGTTATATTTGATGATGGCCATAAATCAAGGGATGAGCGAAAGTATGGAAATTTTTATTAATAAATTCCACGATTATCTCTTCTTCGTCTTTTCAAATAAAACCGGCTTGTTTATTTATATTGTATTCATATTCATTCTTCCCCACCTTTAAATGTATTTCCAGGTAGAAAAGAATGATTCTCAAAAATCAAGCAAATAAAACACAGCAGGTAGTGCCATTTTGATGGTTTATGATATTCTTACGTCCATTCCATATCTATAAAGCTTCTGGGTTGACTTTGACTTTCAACTCAACGCTTAACCCAACATGGGAGTTTTTTTGTGTTGTTTGAAAGAAAAATTATTGTTAATGTGTATATAATGTGTTGCTTTGTTGAGTATGTACATTGTTTTTGTTTCACAAAAAAGTACATAAACGAGTCACAAGTCAGGGCAGGATGTATGTAGCGTAGTAAGCTGGAATGGAAAGAAGTCGTTTGCCCCTATCACATCACATCACTCCTCTAACTACTATTACTACTACTACATTACTTTCTGAGTTTTTTTTTTGTCAGAAGCAATATTTTCATGATGCAAAGTGCAAGTCTGCAAATAAACAGCAAAAAAAGGCTGTCTCAATGATCTGCATTTTGCATACCTCACGTGAAGTCAAAAACCTTGTCCGGGTTAAGGAATGATGATGATGATGGTTGTTGGTATAAAAAAGATTGGAGAGAGATAAGAACGAAATAGGCGTCCATTTTATAGGTAATTCACACAGAGTTGTGATGTGAAAGGTACAGCGAAATGTGTCCTTATTCATACATTCAACGAACTCATTTTTGCAAGGAAATTTGCTGCCTCTACTCATCCTTATATGATATGATTTTTTAAAGATTGCAATCGATGCGCAGAATCTTTTATCCAATAAAAAATCGATTCGACATTATTTGGGGGATTTTGTAAAAAATATATGTAGTAGTTCTTCTACGTCCATAAGTTTTTCAATCAAATTCGATTTAAACTGTCATTAAGATAGGTTTTGAATCCATTTGTAAATGCAGTTGGGTAGTAGTTTAGAAGAAACTAAATTTTTAGGTGACATATCGCGTGCGAATTTTCCCACATTCCCTGTTGTCTGATACATTCGGTCAACACAACAGGAGACAAAGCTGCAGTTTTTTTTAAAATGATTTATAATAACAGTCTTCGGGGCACACCTTTTTCCGACTTGGTGGTGCCTAAATGAACTTGAAAGTTCACGTAGGTGTCAGGAAACAGTACGAAAGTCCCTGATTCTATTTATTATGCAGTTTTCTGTCAGCATTGCACATCGTTGTAGCGCGACATGCCATTGTATTATCATAAATACAATAGAATAAGAATACGGAATAAACTTGACTTGGTCCCCTACACACATTTGAACTACTCTAAAATGGTTCAAATTACCGATTAGTTTGCGTCGAATGGTGAATTTGAATTCATTTTCTCAGTTTTAGGAAATTGCTGTCATATTACGTGGGTTTTTGTTAGTAAAATGACAAATGGTTATGGTTATGCATAAAAGTCACAGCCCAAAAATGCCAGAAAAGCATACAAGCTTAAAATTATTTTTTAAAACCAGCCTTTCTTCATGTTTTACATGAGCAATGGGGGTTTTATATATTACCCACATATCAAGTGTAGTCATCAAGTCTAAACCTCTGCATATTTAACAATTTATGAAATTTAAAATTCTAATTTAGATAGAGATAGAGGTGATCTTTAAAGAGGAAGTTTAACAATCAATTATTGTTATATACGGATTTAAAGTACAATTATTTTAAAGGGGTATATTAAGTAATTTGTGTAAACAAATTATCACATATAAAATCCGTTATCATGTTGAATTCATTTTTAATCTTGGCATACACATTGTTAAACGCTACTTTTGCCATTATGACATGACACACTGCAATATTTGCATTTTATTCGTCATTATTGTTGCTAAAAAGGAACCATATGAAGAAATCTGGTTTTTTAAAAGATGCCGGCTCTCGATTTAAATAAAAGTTAATGGAAAGCCAAAATATGAGAAGTAAAACAACCATAAAATGAGGGAATATAATAGTAGCGTGTGCGCATAAAGTAGCAATACAAAATGAGATCCTCTTCTGGGAGGTCATCTCCTCTTTTTAATCCTTTTGTGTGGATTCATTCCCCATTGTTTTGCAAAGAAAGTGCCAATATAAAGCTATAAAATGCTGATAGGAATTCCATTTTTAACAAGTATCTTGTGTACAACATAATACCAACAAAACAACCAGCATTGTACTCTGGGTGGTTTGGTTTGGTTATTTGCACAATGCGTGAGGTAATAGATTATTATACACCGCACCGCAGTTTTATCGTGTGGTCTAAATTTCTATATCATGCTAGAAGCACTACTCCTATTACTGTACTTATATCGAGTCTTTTCATGCGACGGGATACTTAAAAAGTAGTGTTTGTTTTGTGGATAACCTGTTCTGTAAACAAAGCGGAACTAAAAAGAGTAAATTGTAGGGAATAAGTGTATGTATGGCATGGTGTAGCAAGCAAGTGGATGACTTCATTCAAAAGTGAATTACACTTTTTAAGTGCACCATACCAGCAAGGCCATGATTAGACTGAAAAGTATGGAAAATGTCTAAATCTGTAGGAAATGACGGGCAAACTTACTGCAATAAAAGTTATTTACTCACTTACGATCTTATGATGCTTGGCTTGATGACTAGCTAGTATATGGTCATAATTCTTTTAAAGGAGATTGTCTCTGTTATAGAGCAAAGTCGACCTGCTATGTAACCCGGTAAATACTTGATGGAATTGATCACATCTACAAGTTTCTGAAGAAATACATTGGAAGTGGAATTTGTCGCAAATTTAAACGTATTTAAAGAATTTTTCAGATTTAAAAAAATTTCATGAGACATGTAGATGCGATATGCGCCAGTCCAGACTTTACGATGTTATCTTAGAATGGACATGTTTCATTTAATCACTTCAGCAAAAAAATATTCAGTGCCATCCCACATGCCAGGGGATGGGCTTTACGAAAATGCGTTTCTTTCATACCACCAAAATCGAGATCTAGCGAAGGTCTACTTTTTAAGATGGTGCAATTGCAAGGAAGGTAGATATGATGGTGGGAAGTTTGTACACAACAATGTTTCATTATCTCATCAATACAATCAATTCTTTAATGACATGACACAATTTTTTACACACACATGGTTTGGTGTGGGTGTTTACGCACAGCACAACGTTCTATATTGCGAGTGTCGATAAATTTGTCAGCCAAAAAAAATGTTGACTTGACGGAGCAAAAAATGCCTTGTATTACTTTGTCATCGTCACATGACAATCTTCATTCATCTATACAATGTCATTGTGCAATACATATCTCTCCTTCCTTCATAGCTGTTTGCGTGTTTGAAGACAAATGCCTTTTACTTTAAACTCCCTGTCAGTCATTATCCCACAATCCCACTTATTGGCGCCTAGGGTGCTTCCGAACTCGGTATATATCATTATAACATCATCAGAGAATAATCAAAGGACAAAACTAAGCAAGACAAGGTCCTAAATTCCATAGCCATTTGTCATGCACTTCATTTCAGCTTCATTATGAACATCTTTGTCATTCAAATTGGACTGTGCGTATTAGGATGAGGAACCCCAAGGAAAAATTGAGTTGAAAATTGGGGGATGTGCACAAAAGGATACGCTTGTTTAGTTGAATGCATTCTTCATGAAAAATTTGTCGCGAGTAGTATAGTATAGTATGATAGATCACAGTGGTATTCATTACTGAAGATTGTGTGGTGTTATGATGCTTTTCGGGATGATTAACTTTCTTCTTCCAATGAAACAAAAAATGAATCAAAGTCTTTTGAGAGCAAATGTGCGTAGCTAGTGCGTAGACGTCCTACAAGCTGATTTTATCATTCATATAATTTATATTGCTTATTATTAAACCCATTTGGGAACAATGCAGGCCGACGTTAGTTGGATTCAAAGCTAAGTTAAAGCATATGCTGTAATGAGTCACGTAGTCCCACTATGGAACATTGAGCAATGTGGGATGTTTGTTGTGATGTTTTTTATGAACGTTTTGGGAACGTACTTATTTTACGTTCGACCAACGTTTTTGATTTGCTAAGTCGATTTGTCTCTCAAGTTGGTTTTGAAAAATATAGATGATAACAGTGGTATGGTCAGTTACCATTAACTAGTTGAATTTTTAAAAGCAAAAAACAACTTCAGAGACAAATCGATTTAGCGGATCAAAAACGTTGGTCAAACGTAATATAAGTACGTTCTCAAAACGTTCATAAAAAACATCACAACAGACATCCCACATTGCTCAATGTTCCATAGTGGGGCTACGTGACTCATTACAGCATATGCTTTAACTTAGCTTTGAATCCAACTAACGTCGGCCTGGAACAATGGATCTAGAATAATTCACCATTAATAAAAATTTGTGTATCAACTTAAGCATCGTTTAAGCACAGCATTTTTCACAAGTTTAAATTCTAAAAATCTAAGTTAACGTTTAGGATCTGAATTTTTAACTCCGTAAATTTGTCTAAATCTGAATAGAGCACATGGTTGAACTAGATAAAACATAATTTTTTACATTGCTTCAGTTTTGCTTTAATGGAGCCTTAAAAGTGGTTGTAGGATCATTGAATGAATGCAATTTCGGTGGCGCCACCCACAACGCAAAAGTTACACTCCATTTTTTGGCCCCATTAGAAAAGTCTTTCTGCATCTGGGAAATAACCACTTAATTAGGGGGATATTTTTTGCTGACAAATATTGCCTCCCATTTAGTTTATGCTACCACCATTTAATAATAATGCCACTCTTAAAATGGGAGAACTTGTTTGTTTCCCCCAAAGTACTACTTAATAGATGTGCACTGCGTGCATCATGTTGCATCGCATCTTAGTATGGATCGCGTTGTATCGTATAGCACTTTTTTGTTGCCCGGATGAAGATAAGATACAAGATACAAGACTAGTTCTTTTAATCCTACACATTTTTTAAAGAACAAATCCTACAGTAGCAATTTTAGTGAAGGGATATCGTTCTACAATGTCTAAATGATGAAAATTACTATGTAGTTTGATACATCAGGGTAATAAATGTTATGATTGATGTTTGTTTGCTCTATACCTACATGAAAAGGCAACAGAAAAAGTTTGGGGTTGTAGTTGTGAAGATAAAAACTTTATGATTTTAAAGATACAGAATAAAATCATTTGTGATTTATGAGGCGAGGATTTGCATGCTGTAATGGATATTCTTAAGAGTAATTTACTTTTAAATGGACAGATAAGCACACTCATTAATCAGAGAAATGTTCTTGTTCCTGAAAAGGTCATGCTTGTCTTAAATACGAAGAAATATGTGTAATTATTTATATCAATATATCAATCAAGGTGTCAAGTAAACCAAGCTAATTAATTTTACTTACGTGGTGCACCAGGAAATCCCATTGACATTCCAGCTTGAGGTCCATTAGAATAGGGATGTGGGGACACATAGCCAATCCCCGGCACATAAACGTAAGGTGCTGGCGGCAGCCTGATATAAAAAACTGGTGAGTTTCCATTTTCCAGTCTCGCTCTAATTTTACTGGGATTCCCCAACAAAATCTTTCGATCCTGATCATCATCGTCAATATCATTTTGGACGCCTGTTGCTCCTGCCCGTTTTGCAAATTTGTAGAGCTCAAGTGGAGGGAATGTCCTAAGGAATCTACTATTTGTTCTCGTTTTCGACCTCAACTTCATTATCGTTTTTGGATCAGAAATGAAGGAGGCTTCAGATTTGGGTGCAATCATTTGTATTCTTGTTATCGTACTCTCTGGAAACTTTTCTTGTAAGGACTCATGTGACTGGCGTGACTCTGGCTGCTTTTGAAAACTTTTCAGCTGTGATGCAATCATATGAGATGGTGAGACGACAGCAGCACTAATTTTTTGGCACTGTGACAAGATCAAAATGGTGCTGAAGGTTTTGGCTAGAGTTACTGATGAAAGCAGCATTTTTC
The DNA here is from genome assembly GCA_964034955.1 of Orchesella flavescens. Taxonomy (NCBI): domain Eukaryota; kingdom Metazoa; phylum Arthropoda; class Collembola; order Entomobryomorpha; family Orchesellidae; genus Orchesella; species Orchesella flavescens. The sequence goes on along the minus strand of OZ035957.1, from coordinate 4,094,949 downwards.
TCTGAAAATTACACAAAGAAATCACAAATATAAGGAATGAGGTTCTCAAGTAGCCCCAAATTTAAAAAAATCACCTGTTGCAGGTGCATTTGTGAAATTTCTCACAAATTACTTTCGCAAAGTGCATCTATCAACACGCTGCAAATTTTCATTAAAAACATGCCATCACCATCACCCAAAAAATAAATGTTTATATTTTGGTTGCAATTTGCAACAAACTACTCAAACCGAACCTGTCAATAAAAAAATCCAATTCATCATAATCTCAGCCAACCCATTTCATTAGCTCATTTGTTGCCTTTCATTTCATATTTCTGATAAAATAGGACAAACAAGCAGACTCCGCCAAGGATTCGGAGAGATGAACATGGCATACTTTCCTTTACATCCATCATCATTCACTAGTAAAGTAACGATTAACGATGCAATGCCTATTCCTTTTGGCTTGTGAAAAGAACTTACTGAGTCAGTCAGTCAATCAGTCAGTGGCACAATCCATGAAAATTTTCTTTCAAAATGAGTCGGTGAAATGGAATATCATAATAATAATACATAACAAAAAAGGGGTATTTTCTACCAAACACCATACTGAACAAGCTGAGCTGATGTTATTGATGTTAGCATAAATAGTTACGTACGACAGATCGGGTCCCTAATCAACGTGTTTGATGAGATTGAGATACTCTTCGTTTTGGTGTTGTTACTGTTGCTTTTACGCATTAAAGGTGCCCATTAGAGCACATCCCATCCAAAAAAACCTCTCGCTTATTTCATCCCATTCTCGACACCTCTTCTCCTCAATGTAAATTCATCTCATCTTTGAAAGAAGAAGAAGAAGGTGTGTGTGGGGACTGTACTGTGAGGAGTAACAAGTGGATGGGATGTAAAGTATGAAGAAAATGGTTATAATTCCCATCCGCATCAATCCCACAACCGGAGCCAGCGGTGCGTGAAAAGACGATAAAAAATACGAATCCTTTGTATAATTTTTTTATTACAACCCACACCACACCATCCTGAGTTACTATGAAATACCTCAGAAAGATTATTAGATCTTCACAATTCACAATCTGTGTGAATTGGAGTTGTGTGTGCATCTCTTGCGCAATCTGTTTTTTTACACTTTTTGGTACTTGTAGATCGGAAAATATTTTACACCGCGTCCCATGGCTAATATTTGATCGGATCATCAGATCTGATGCGTTGTTGATTTCATGCAAAAATCTTGCACATTATGTTTTAAGAAAAATGCAATCGTTGCTCATCCCTTCTTTATTGTTTATCATAAAATGTCAGCAAGTTATAATCAAAAATTCATTTTACTTCTTAAAACCAAACAAATATATCATAAAATTAATTTCCTTAAAATAAAACTTGTACAAATATCATATGTTCTATTAATAGGTGTTTTACATTTGACATTACATAATCAAGCATAAACCACCTGAAGACCATTTTAAGCTCAGTCGTACCGCGTAGGTAACATTATTACAGATGTATGGAGCATACAAAGTGACATCATAGCCATTGTGAGCAGAGTCGGAGTTGCTTTCTTTAATATAATTTGAGTTAAAATTTATACTGGTGAGACGCTTCACAGCACCCCTAACGTCCTTGAACTGAACGTGAGCCACACCATCAGTATATTTAATGTAATTTTTGTCTCCAACAATCTTTTCCTTTGGTGCACGGATCAAAAATGTTAAATTGTTCAAAATGGTTTGAGTGACCAACTTTCTTCCTTTGTTCTTTTCATCATCAAGGTTTGGATTACTTGCAGGATAAGATTGATAGTCTATAATTACTTCGGTAGGTATATCTTCTGCTGGATACTCATCATGCAGGCATAAAGGAAAGGGCTCAAATAACCTGGAGATGTCAATGCTAACAAGCCTCTGTTGCTGTACAGTAATTAGGCTGTTGGTTACATTAGAATCTAGCATATAAACTCGATTCAGCATAATTTTTGCGAATTTCTTCAATTTGTCAAAACAATTTTGACTAATATATTCCGCCTTGTCATTATATGGATTTGCTGGCTCAATTATGTAATTATTACGGGAGATAATGTCAGTAACAAAATGATCTTCATATTCCCACATTTCATCTTCTTGGACCAACTTCCATTCATTGCCTTCCTTGATGAATGCAATTTTCAAGGTTTCCAGTCTACAGATTTTTCGAATAAACATTTTAAATGCTTCGAGCATTGGGACGGAATCACCCATTTCTTTTACAACTGCGACAGAAATTATTTCCATTATTGCGCTCCCCCCATAAACTTTTTCGCCTAAGCTAAGGCCTTTTAACCAATACTTGGCCAACCTAATAAGCTGATGAGTGAAGCTTGATTGCCTTTTTAAAAAGTCAATTTGCCTCTGTGCCAAACTGCTACAGTACAGCCAACGATCGTCACTGTTATGAATGTTCTCGATTCTATCAATCGCCAATTGATACTGTTCGTCTGGATTCTGGCTCTTGGTTAAGTTACATGCAGTTACTAAATCCATTTCTGTCCCATTTTCGAACTGGAACATGACGGTTATTCTGCTTGTATCGATACTTGTAGGAATGATGTGCAGCTCTTTGGAACATTTTCGTAATAATGCTTCGATCTCTTTAACAACTGGTGTCAATGGTAGTTGTACGTTATTGATAAATACGACACAGTCAAAATCAGGGTAGTTTACTGATGTCTTTTTGCCAATGCTCCCCGCATAGAACTGACGGTCAATCTTGTAGCTCAGTTCTTTCGATTTGTATGCCCCTTTCAATTTAGTCAACACCTGGATGGAACATTGAGTGTGCAATTATATAGATAATGAGAAAATATTTCAAGGATATTATTTGAATTTGTAAACCTAAATGAGTTTGAATTTGAACTTACAGCTTCGACAAGAGCTGTTCCTTCCTTAATGTAGTCCTCAGAAGAACATATGCTATCCGAGAACTCTATCAACTCGGCAGATACTCTCTTCGCAACCTTAGAATTTGACATATTGAAGTTTTTTTTTAAATTATGCTTTCTGAACAGATTTTGACCAAGCAACCTAATGACAAATACTAAATACTTGTAAAAAAAAATGTCTTCAGATGAGAAGAACTCAGCAAGCAGATTGAATTTTTAGTTGCTGATATCTGAATGTACGTGTGATTCAGTATCACATATTGTGTGGTTGTTTCTGCTCTATCCTTATCATAGAATAGAATGCATACACAATGCAAAAGTTGTGCTTTTATTTCATATGCGAATATAGTACAGAACCATATATAATCTCAGTCTGCATATCTTATAATTTGTTTTATCTCATCCTATGCTTGCTTAAATGTATTGTATTATTGTATAATAATATGCATAATAAAATGTCAACCAATATGAGCATACACACATAGGAATGAGAAACTCTTACAACTGAAATTATGTGTGTAGGTGCTAGTTTGTCACGGTTCCACTCATTTACCCTATATTTGTGTGTAAGTTACCAACAGACTTATTGTGTTCGGATTTTTTTTTATTTAATGGACTTCGTATGCTCTTATATTATTTTGAACTTAAGTATATTTTTGTTAACAATGTAATGAAACGGCAATCACTAGGTCAATTTATTAAAATGAATTGCCCAATATTCAGAATTCGAATATGTAACACCATGTCTCATGCCTTTTTCTTGCTCAGATCATTTAACGTGTCATTTAATTTATTTGGTACAAACTCTTCTTTATTGTCACCAGTAAAACATAGAAAAATATTCATACAAACTTTTAAAATTAAACTTGTACAAATATCATTATCGTTTTTACATTTGACATTACATAATCAAGCATGAACCGCCTGAAGGCCATTTTAAGCTCAGTCGCACCGCGTAGGTAACATTATTACAGATATATGGAGCATACAGAGTGACGTCATAGCCATTGTGTGCAGAGTCAGAGTTGCTTTCTTTAACGCAATTTGGTTTAAAATTTTTACTGGTGAGACGCTCCACAGCACACTTAACATCCTCCAACTGAACGTGAGCTACACCATCAGTGTATTTAATATAAATTTTGTCTCCAACCTCCTTTTTTCTTGGAGCCCGAATCAAAAAAGCCAAATTATTTAGAATGGCTTTTGTAACCAACTGCCTTCGTTTGTTTTGTTCAGTTTCCTTTTCAAAGGACGCCTTGTTAGCAATAAGCTTCGGCTCAGCAGAATTGTATGTATACTTTTTATATTGATAATCTACCAATACTTCAGTGGGTATCCCATCGGAATACTCGTCACTTAAGCGTAATGGAAATGGCTCAAATAGCTTAGCAATATCAATGCTGATAAGCGTAAGGCTCTGGCCGGCAACTGCCAACATGTCATTGGTCTGGTTGGATTCCAATAGCTTAACACGCTCTACCATAGCCTTCGCGAAGTCCTTCAACTTTCTAATAACATTTGGCTTGTCAACAATGTTTTTCGCCATGTCATTGTAGGGATTTGCTGGCTCTATTATGTAGTTATCACCGGAAGTTATTCCCTTACCAAAATGTTGCTTATACTTGCTAATCTCCCCATTGCGAATGAATTTCCATTTACCATCTTCCTGAATGAATGCAATTTTCAATTTGTCAATCCTACATACCTTATTAAGAAACTCCTTAAATGCTTCAAGCATAAGGATTGAGTTTCCAAGCTCTTCTACAACTGTAACGCAAATTATTTCCATCACTGCGCTACCCCCATAAACTTTTTTATCTAAATTAAGGCTCTTGTACCAATATTTAGCCAACCTAATAAGCTGATGAGTGAAGCTCGACTGCGTCTTCAAATAGTCCAGCTGCATTTCTGCCAAACTGCTACTGTATCGTGGGCTGAATGTTTCAGGATCCTCTTTGATTTTTTGAAGCACAAGGCTGTACTGTTCCGTTGGGCTTTGTCGCTTGCTCAAGTTACAGCCGGCTAACAAATCCATTTCAACTCCATTCTCGAAGCGAACCATGACAGTGATCCTGGTTTTTTTGATACTGTCAGGAATGATGCATAACTCCTTTGCATTATCTCTCAAAATGGTTTCAAACTCTTCTAGAATAGATGAGTCCAAAGGGGGTGTTACGTCATTGAGAAAGACGACGCAGTCAAAGTCAGGATAGATGACGGATGTCTTCTTCCCAACACTTCCTCCGTAAAATACACGGTCTACCTTAAATTTGCTTACTGTTCCCGATTTTCGTGCGCCTTTTAGCTTTGTAAAAACCTGGAAAATTGATGGCAATTAGAAATGGAAACGACTTGATATGATGTGGACTGCTGTCAAGTTAAATGCAAGTAGAAAAAAATTATTGAGCTTACAGCTTCAACTAGAACCCTCCCTGCTTTAATATAGCTCTCCGAAGGATTGACACTGTCAGAGAATTCTATCAGCTCAGCAGATACTTTCTTCGCAACCTTGGAATTAGCTGACATTTTGAAATCGTCGTTAGAAATCACTGTGAATTTAAAACAACCTTTTTAGTATTTACATTTTTGGGCAAATTGGCAAATAGCACAAAAGTGATTTCTTGTTTAGTTTTTAAATTTTTGTTTACCTTCTGCCCGTTTATTCTGGATGCCGGTTCAAGTACATACAATGTATATTTTTCCAATTCTGCTGACACAGTCTGTCTGCGTGCAATGTGCACACGTACACGCAATATGTTGAAAGTTGAAGTAACAAGTTGGGAAATGTGATAAGATTGAAAGAGTTCTCCAGTTCAAGCACAAGTCAAAAGAAGTTTGCAATCTGGCCCACTTTTAGTTTAGTTGCTTCACGAAAGCTGACTCGGAGTACCGACTGACTGTCATTCAGCCACGTAAGACTTTTGCTTTTATGTGAGCTTGTACCTCATTCTTATCATAAAAAACACATGCATTTTCATTTGCATTTATGCGTGTGTGTATATAAAACCAGGATGAAGCTATATAATCTCTGTATATATCATATATCCTTTGATTTGAGTTTAACCCAGATGTGTATCATGTTATGCTAAAAATCAAATGTAATGAGTTGCATCGCGTTGCATACACCGTACATCTTCAGATTTAAGAAAAAAGTGTTTGCATGAATTTTATACATAATATTATATGTACCAACAAGCTTACACACACAACTAGTAAGCAATATTTTTACTGCAGTACTGTGCGTGTGAGTCATGCCATGCCGTGCAATGTCACATCATGATCACATCCCTTTCATTTTAACTACACCATACCAAGTATAAGTTATTATAATTACAGTTTACATTAAAATACGAAACGTTTAATACTTGCAGTAACGTTTACTTAATCTACGTTTTCTAGCTAAATAACAATGAAAAAAATCATCATGAGTCATCATGTGAATGGATGGTCTTGATGCAACTTTACATAATGCCTGTTTATGGCCTGTCTGCTCAACTACCTTCGGATATTAACATTAAATTCACTGTCTCCAGATAGGAAGATCAGCGTTAGTGTTTGACTCATTTTTTGGACATCTCGTCGCTTCGTGCAGTGTTTACGAACCACTTTACATATCAATCACAGGAAGTGTCATGCAATTCTTTTAATCAACCATTATGTCATGAAATCCTATTGGCTCCGCAAAGATCATGTAGCTATCACAAATATTTTTCCGTTTTTTATCATCGTGTTATGTCAGTTTATAAAAGCTAACTGAATACGAAACGTTTCATTTCTATTGTTTATGAGTTGGCACTGATAAGAAACGTTTATTGAAAAATGTGTCGCATGTACTTAACTCTCATGTGAATTTCGTTGAAATTCGGAGTATTTTCAAATCAACATGTTATAACATACGTACATATACATTTTTATGAACAAAAAGGGTAGGGCATAAATCACATTTCACTTGACTTCAATTAAATCCATAATTGGGATTGGCAATGTTTTCTACTCCTAATTTTATGGCATTCTATTCTGTCATCCGATAGCCTCAATTTAATGTCATCTTAAATGGGACGTTCCTAATCCTGCCAAGGTAAAAAATCCTCTTGTTTCCAGTTAATTGGTTAAGACTGAGGTTATGGTTGTTATCTTATTGACCACTCAAGCAAATCTAAACTGTGTGATATTTTATCTGAAAACAAACCTGATTCAGATATGAGAAAACCATTCCTCTCTTTGTTACCCCGTACTAAATATCATGTCCATGTAATGTCATCTCATCTCATCATCCAAATGACAAAACAAACAGGGGACCATAAAAATGTTATATGAATGTTAATGTACTGTATATTCTTCAGCCAAGCCCAGTTTTATTTGCAAAAAAATAAAGTGCATTCATTCATTCAAAGTCCTACACAAGAAAACAGTTAGATACCAAAAGAAAAATACAGGCTGTTATGATGAGATGAGGGCAATAAAAAATTTGTTTTATGATTACAATCCATTAGTTGAAAATGTCATCATATCACTTCGCATTGAATGAGCCAAAATACAAATACAACAAATGTCCACTGTTTTTTCGGTGTTTGCTTGGCGTTACAAGTTAGTTCAACGTCATTAAAAATAACGTTATAAACACAAATAAATTGCTTCTCAACAGATTTCTTACCTTCGGGCTTGAATGGAACGAAGTAAATGAGTTTGGGGTGAAATGACAAGAGAGGAAATAGTATCCGACGAGTGGTTTTCATTAAGCTGATTAAATAAACTTTTGTAATCTAATACTTTCTTAATCTCAAAGGTTGAGTAATAAAGAAACAGTTTTCATTTCTAATTTGCTTTCCCTGTTTTATCATATCAGCTTTATACAAAATTATTTCATAAGGAGGAATTTATCTTTTCACATCCTTCTTCAAACAAATTGAGTTTTTTGCACTTGTTATTGCTCTTAGCAAAGTGCATTTTGAATTATCCTTTGTGAGAAATTAAATGAAGAAAACTGCTTATACATATCATCCTTTATAAACTTGATTTTCTTTCTCCCACCACAAGAACCCCAAGCCAAGCCAAGCCAAGTCAGATGCATTTACGATTAGTAAGTGGATTGGATCTATTGCTATATTGCTTATACGTAACGTGTGCATCACCATCATCACATTACTTTTTCGTTTATCATTGAAACAAACTCATTAAAATCGATTGTTCAATGAATGTGATCATCATTTGCATTATTCATTTACATATTGTGGAGATAGGCGCGTAATACAGAACCGAAAACATTGTTGCTTTTGATTGTTAAATCCCCCGAGAAAAAAATTGTTGCTGGTCCTGCTCTCCTCTCCTCTTTCAGTTTTAAACTGCTCCGTCCACCGGTCTAGGTTATCACACCACATCATTTGCATTGTGAGCTTTAATCACATAATCACCAACATCCTGTGCATCTTCTGATGCCGCAACGATCGAGACTTTGATTTTCAGTAGCCTGACTGAATGAATATCACATCTTGTTAAAAGTGTCTAGTCAATGGCCACCAAGACACGTCATTTATGATGATGATGATAAGAAAAATACGAGATGAGAAACGGTCCCAAAGATTAAAACTAATAAATGTAAGCAAGCATGTTTAACGTAACGTAATCCAAAGTCAAAAACTAAACTGGTTAAAATTTTTTTTCAATTATCATATCATCATCCTGTTTGTTACTGAACTACATATACGTACTCAGTTTCGTTTCGAGGGATTAAATTGTAGAAATGTAAACAATAAGCATATTTTTGTTCTTATTTACATCTTGTTAATTTATTCTCTTTACCGACCGACTGCAACAGAGAACAAAATTAAACTTTATCTTACAACCAAAGAAAAGAGATACAGTTTGAGTTACTCATCCATTTATATTTTTATTGTTGCAAGTTGATGCAGCAATATAAGAATCCCCACAAAAAAAGTTGATGATTTACATTAGAACTAGAACCCATTCAAAAAAAATTGTCTTATTGCTCTGCACCACGCTCACACACACAGCTAGAGCTCAGCTCACGTCACACACACACATAAGCAAGGCCAGCAGTGGGATGGCACCCCATCGACCTAAGATAGGCTAATAGGTTAAAACACCTTAAAAGATCAAGATCTCGTATATATTATGCATATTAAGCCGGGGCTAAAAGATTGACAAGGATGAGGCAGGATGTTTTTGCTTCACTGATCGACTGACTGTCAAGAGTCAAACGCATAATTTCAATTGTTGTTTGCTCACTCGACTCAAATGGATTAGTATTCAGCTCACAGATGGACAAAATACTTGATATCATGCAAAATGGTGCGGTTTTATGTTGTAACTTGTAACCAGCAGGTAATTAAATCTACACCTTTAACTTTGGTGGTAGCAGCAAAAGATTCGGGTTGTAATTATATATGTTTATGTGTTAGCTCTCTACCTGACTTGACTTTCTTCCAAGGATAATGCCAAAAAACCTGACAAGAAAAACGGTTTGATTTTCGGTGAACACCAAAACCAATCCGAAAATCATGTTTAACTGTTTAGATAAAATGAAATGACATTGAATTTTAAATATTATTATGCATATAAATGGGATTTATATAGGTGGATGTGGACGAGGATGATGAAAACCGTTCGTATTTGATTTGAACAGGTTGGTTTTCTTTGAAATTGTAGTTTGTAATCATTATCTTGATGATATGATATGGTGGTGATATTGTGATGAGGCTCATGAAAAATTTACATGCGTAATATTAACCTGGCCATTATAACACGTATTTTTATGCAATTTTCAAGTTAAGTTCAAGGGGGAAAAGGGGCTTCTTAATTGGGGACCAAAAACTATCATATAACATAACAACAATCCGGCTCATTTTCACTGTAACTCGACACTCAGCTGAAAAGCTAAATTGCATCTTTAATTGAGTTAGGTTACACAACACCCAAGTCATTTTGAGTGCGAGAACAAGAATCAAAAGTACAAAATAAATATATGCTTCTTCTTTCTTAGGACTTGGTTTGGTGTTGGTCTTCGTTTGGGTTAATTTGATTGCAGTTATTACCGTCATGCCATAATATAATATTCCTTATAGAATACTTGATGAGTTGAACAAGTAGCAGTCGTATTACGGATCTCAACATGTTCAAACCTCCCATTCTCATCATCATATTATTAGTGCAGGTGTGTTGTGTATGCAAAGCGTAAATGAAGAAGCAGCCAACTACTACCAACTACCAACCTGATTTTGAAAACTGATTAATGCCATTTTCGGACGCGATGAAGCTAATTTTTTTTATCTTCGTAACCTTGTAACTTGTAAATTTTTTGATGACTACTGACCTACTACTACAGGGCATACTCATATACAAATATGGTTGGTGTAAGGTGTAACTTATGTACATTATCATTCATGATGGGATATCATTCAATCACAAGAAATGTCTACGTCGACGTTTTCTTCTTCTTCATCATCATCATCCATCCTGCTCTACTGTTGATTGCCAGAGCCAACTACAACTACTCTATCCAATTTTACATCAAATAAATTTCATAAAACTCATTTCTCTAATCAAGACAATATCTGGAATTTTAATCATGGTATTACTGCTCATGCCCCTGTAAGATATCTGATATAAACTGGTCATTTGTTTCAAATTAAATGTACAAATCCGGCATAAAGTACCTACATTTACCCACAACCTCCCTCCTCCCGTGTAAGTTTGTATAACAAGCTTGTATATTCACAATTTACTAATTTTCCTCAGCCATCCCTACTCCCTACCTTTTCACGTTTAAATGTTAAATCACTGCTCTAACGAGTCAAAAAATAAAAGTAATTAATCATTTCTTTCTCTCTCTCTCACCCTTGCAATAATTTATCTCTAACTAAACATATCGTGTGCAGGCAATCCACACAAACTTCTTATTTCATTTCACGGATCTATGACTTTCTGGTGTGTACCTACTTTTATACATAACTTTGTGGTTTGGTTTGGCTTGGTTTGTCGGTTGTCCTGTCACTTGCCACAATAAATTTTAAAAGGCAATCCTCAACTATGTACACAGCGTGTGGAGTGAGGAATTCATGGTGCTCAGCAGTAGCCTTGAAAATACCGGTCAGCTAGCATAGCACCCGGTCTCAAATTAAGTGACCCTTGCTATTTTTTATAGTGCGAAAAGATTTTTTCATATGATCATTAATTTCAACTTCAACCAGTAAGGTTTATTCAGGTCAAAACATTTGCGCATTTTATTTACTTAAGTGTGGCCTGACGGATACGTACATGATACACTACATATTATATCCATTAATGATTACTACCCGAGTCAACCGACGTGTTAGTTTTATTGCTTCGTGTTGTTATGCTGGCGTTGGCTTGCCTGTCTATGGGATATGCTTACACTATGCCCAAAACCGGCATCTGTATATAATATTATATATTATCAAATCATATAATATATATAATTGCGTTTATGGGGTTCATCAGTCGTAAGTTCATCAGTGAAAATCCTTGAATTTATACTTATACCATAAAAATGAATAAATAAGAAAAGCCATGCAAGTCATTTTCTATTCTGCAAAAAAATCATCATCATCATCTTGCAAGTAGTTGGAATAAGTTCCTTGTGCAAATATTATTGAACTGTTGCGAATTTCTTTGATGGGCTCTGTGACTTTTATAGCTTTTCCTTGTGTCCAAATCTGCAACCAAAACCAAACCAAACCACCATAGACGACGTGAAGTTACATGAAGAGGAAGTATGGATAAGAACATTTCACAAAATTATGCGATTGTTCATTCAAAAATGTTTCAAACTTTTTTTGGGGGCTTCATATTTCAGACTTTATAAATTCACGTTTGACTTTTTTCTTTTGGTCGTTGGTTGAACAACCCATGAAATGGCAATTTAGTTGTCAATTTTTAGGAGGAATCGTTTAATTCACTTGATTGGAGGAGGATGGAATGGATTGGATAGAAAACCACATTATGAAATGCAAAGTCGCATCAACATGTAAAAATTCAGCAGATTACGAATGCAAATCAATGATCATCATATTTATGCATTTAATAAAATGAAAGGAAAAAAATACACGGAAAAGTTCATAAAACTGTTTTGGATTCCAATTGGGTATGATGATGAAGATGAAAATAGGCTTATAAAAATTATAAACCTCATGCCTGCATGCGGTTCCACATGTGCCTAAGCAATCCATTTGATACTTTTTGCATAAGCCTGCCAAAAACTTATGTATATAAATATAAGGGACGGTTAATCAACGACTTAATTGGTTAATCACGACTCATGCCTCGAGCGTCTCTCTATATTTCTTATGCAAACACGATACTGACTACAACAAGTATGATGATGTTGGATGTGGTCTCCTTTTTTATTAACAAAAATTAAGAAGATAAGTTCTCAGCCCCCTTCTGAATAATGAGCTAATGACGCATTTCTCACAGACATGCCAAATTGGTCAGATAGCAAAATACACCTAACAATATAATTTTATTTTTTGGACAGAACTCAAAATGCTTGAGCTAAGGGCTCAACAATAGGTAATAGGAGGCGGCAGAGGATTAACATGATTTGCATATTTTTAGAGCTAAAATATCAGTCAGTCTTATTTACAAACTCAAGTGGAGTGACGATTTCATCTACACATCGACATCGACACACATTTTTATTTGGTTTGGTTGAGGGAATGGAATTGTACAGAAATTCCATATCTCCCTGTTATTTCTTGGTGGACCACACGCACCTTATTTGAAATCTGACTCATTTTCTAACACATTTTCTACCAGTTTCTTCGTTCTTAAAAAAATAGAATATTTTTGTATTATTTTCTTCAGGCGAGCCAGTTAAATAGGCACACATATGCATTGCATATTTTATATTATACATTTGTATGCAATACACACACACACGGATAATATATAATGGATAATATGTCTATGGTGGTGGCCACTTTAATGCACTTTCAAATTACATGTTAGGCGAACAGAAGACAAAGTTTCCGCAATAAATTGGATTGGTTTGTATAACATTAGAAAGAGGGAAAGAAAGAAAGAAAAAAAGTAGTGTGTTGACTGTTGTGTAAGTAAAGTACTGTGTGTACATAGAAGTATGTATGTACTCCTCTCAAACTATTCTCTACACTTTTTGTGATTTCCCCATTTCAAATTTCAATGGCCTTTGACTGACACTTAACGTCAAAATTTCTGATCATCATCATCATCACCATCATCATCGTCTCCCTATTTCCATAATATTTTGCCTAGTCATTCAATCAAAAACGGTAAAAATATGGAGCGCAAAAATGTTGAGCCGATTTTTTTATATTTCGCTTGTTACTATTATTATTTTACACCCAATAAAATTTAGAAATATACATAATATATTGTAACATAAGGTATTAAAGGTAGTAGGTAGTAAGCAGTACAAGCCGTCATCATTTATGAGCTGTCTTTTTCTGAGTAGTTAGACATGTACATATATATATATATTCTTTTGATATCGAGAACTTTATAATCTTCATTGTCAATTGTTGAACACTTTTTTTTTGCAAAAAAAGAGAAGATCCCTCCTAATTTTTCAATCGACCGCAAATGAAGTAACAAGACAAGAGAAGAAGGTGAAAAAGAAGCTTACAATACAAACCCAAGAATCTTCTTCTTCATCTAATAATAATGTTGTGAGTCGCAGAATCAGAGTCAGGTAATCATCCATCCAATGTAATAGACAAGAGAGGGAAGAAGAAGTTAGAAAAAGTTAAATTGCATTTTTGCTCAAGAAAAGAATCCCATTTTTTTCTCACTTGTTTTTATCCCATTACTCAAGTCATTCTTTGAATTGAGACTTTAAAAAGGTATTTTAGTAGTTTTGTTCCGAACAAAGAATATATTGCATATTGTGTTTTCGTGTCTCAAGTTAAAAAAAAAAGTATACGCATATAATAATAAAAAACCTTGAAGTAAATGAGCAAGGTTTCACATATTATGTTATGTTATGTTATGTGAGCATGTTTTCATGATTACATTCAAACTTCAAACTGTCTTTATCTTCCAATGCGATCTTAAACTTTGGGGGAAGCTCGTTTACCTCCTTAAATACATCAGGAATTTTTTATTTAGGAGAAAATGAAAATATGATCAAAGATTGGCTAAATCTTGTTAGAGATGATAATAATCTGAATCAGAATCAGGGTGACGATGGGTGAGTTAGTTGAGCTCTTCCTTCCTTCAACAATATTGATTGTAAGCTCTTGAGGAATCGAGAGATGATGAGAGAATGGATGAAAAAGAACAATGTTTCTAAAGTTTTTAACTTTTGGCTTGTTTTGTTGGTTCGGAATGTGTGCTTAAAAGACGAGTGTTTAAAACACACACAAGACAAGCCGATGATGAGAAATGAATGTGGAACTTTTTTCTCTGAAGGAATTTCTCGTTTAAAATTTATTGCATCTCGAAAAGCTAACACAATGTAAAGGTTTTTCCTCGCACCTCCTATCACACATCATCACAATGGTAATTCCCAAAGTTCAAAGCATTTACTTTCCTCCTATATACCAACAGCCAACAGCTCTTGTCCAAGAGTTTTTTTTGCTGAGAGAATTTTTTCCTCGACAATATTTTGCATGTTTTATATGACTGGGCAAACAAGAGGAATCAAAAACTCTTCGACATCTCAGCAAGTCCTTTTACCGATACCGAGTGCGTTTACATGTGTAAACTGTTCTATGACCGGGGATTTATAAGCTTGATATGAAGATATGAGAAGCACCAAGAGTTTTTCTTCGTCTTCTTCTTGATATTGTGATTATCAGTTATCAGACAAGCCCAGAAAAACATGCAACACAACACAACACATGAACAATAATTTCTACACATGTTTTCATCATGTTTGCATGTGTTCTCTGAAAAAACGTCGTTCGTTCCTTCTCTCTCAAACTCTCAAGCCGAGTCTTCTGACAAGAGATCAATGAAACCAGGACACATTTTATGTTATCGTCGATCGTCCTCACCAGATTTCAAACCAGACTGCTGTTACGAGAAATTCATACCTACTCTACTGTCCTCTAAACGCTTTTAATACCTGCCTACACGGATTTCCCAAATAATTTGTGTATCATTTTTCTGTACTGAGACCAAAAAAGTTAACTGTAATCCCACCTCCTCTCACTTCTCTGAGGAAAATTGGTCATGCAAAGTACAAAATGAAATATATGGATTTTTATCCTTGGGAGTTGGAAAAGATGATGATGATGATCATCATCATCATGTCTCTGCAGATGACATTATTATAACTTGTCGTGTTGTGGAGTGGAGAAGGTGCAATTGCAATGCCAATGCCAACCAGATTGTGCATAATTCCAAAAAGTCATATCACATACTAAAATGAATACGTGTATAACATAAAATTCAAATGACTTAACTAAAAATCATGGTTATCCGATCCAATCCACGCGACTTGTAAATTATTATTACTTTTCTCCGTTGGTTTATATAACTTATGTAAAAACTCTCAAAAATATATATATTTTATCTTTGTTGAAGAAGTGTGAATACTTTCAAAGCTACATGCTAAAACGTCATGTTCAACATGACTGATGAAAGGCACACGCTGAGAGACAAGTCGCGAAATTCTTTACTGTTTTTTCCTTCATTAAAATCATTTTTCTTCGGGAAATTTTTCCGAGGGTGAGATTATTATTTGAGAATCACACTGAAACTGACTGAATTTCATTAAAAATTAAGGTGAGCAGTATTCAAAAAAATCTTCCTCGTCTTCTTTAGGTTAATGCATGTATGCCTATAGGAACTTGTAAAATAAGTGTGCATAAAAATGTTAAATATGCAGGAGTTTTGTGCACAAGAAACGTATTTCCTTGAGGGATTGAATTGATGATGCGAAAGTTGCATAATATCCCATGATCATTATTATTCAGATTCATGTAACATGCAGTCCTCTCTCTGTGATTTTTCTCGGGATGAAGAAGAATATAAGGGCATAAAGCAACACGATGGGAACGAGGAGGAAGAACGGAGCAAGATTTACATGTGGATAAGCAAGCATGTAGTAAAAACAAAAGGCTTAGGAGGACATAAGGAGGCACTCCACTCATACTCATACATTTTCCTCTTGAACGATATGATATTATGAGTTAATAACTTCCAAAAAATGCATAATGCATCTTAACGGGTAAAGTCAGGCCAGGGAAAGAAGGATTACGATTACATAAAGTTGGTATAGGTATACACAACGTACGTAGTTACTTACACAGAGAAAAAAAATGGGTATGACTAACTGAGTCAATGAAGAAATAATAGTAATAATCTTCTTTACTAGTACTAAAAAAGGACGATTTGTGTAATAAGACGTGTGGGTAGAAAGAAGAAGAAGAGTCAAAGAAGAAAAAAAATACCGCAAAACCACAACCTCAAACGGTTCGATGCAAAACATTTAAACATTTTAAACAGAAATAAGCTTTGCTATTGGCATTTTTTCTTTATAAACTTAACTTACACAAAGTCAGTCGGCATCGGCATTCGGTGTCCCCCCTCAAGGGAAGATATGTTATGATTGTAATGTTGAATTTACTTACATAAAAAAAATCCCTTGTTAGGTATGACATTTTAACTTGATGTATTCATTTCGTGCAGTTCAATACGGTTTTTACACATTGGCTCAGTTGAGTCTTGAGTCGGCTGTTCAGGTTTCGTTTAGAGAGAGACAAAAAATGACCCGCAAGAATGATATTTTTATTAGTACATGTCGTTATGCAAAGTGATACCTAATAGTAAGTGCCTAAACATAATGTTGGGATTGGGAAAGCATGTAAAATTCAAATTGACTGTGAAAACGGATTTTAAGCTTGAGACGACCGAAAGACGAGATGATGAGACTGATCTGATCTATTCAAAAATGCAGACTCGGACACGGAAAAGTCTAAAACCAAGTCTGGCTGACTGATTTGGAAGGAGAAATTGGGTGCTCACGACATTAAAAGGTTATGCCGAGATCACTCCAAGATGCACTTTTGCTTGCGTTTATTATGGTCAGTCGATGCATAATACATTTTAGCACATTTAAGTAAGTTGTGAGTGGTGAGGGAGCGGAATCGGAAGTTGAAAAACGTGTGGATTAGGGATTAGGCTCGTAAAAGAAATTGAATATTAAATAGCAGGTTCCTCAATGATGATGATGATGATGACGATGATGATGAGTGATCCTTTCACATAGATGACTTGTTTAGATTGTTGAATTAGACATTTCAACGTTGCATTTTGCAAAAAAGGAAGACTACTGTGGTGGTGTGGTGAATGTCAATACTCGCCAAGATAAACAGATCATCCTTGCCTTTGTTCACATTATTGAGTAGTGAGCTCCTCCTGTCACCCCAGGACCACTGGCTTTTGGCTGTTGACTGACTGAGTTTTCCTCTTTTTATTGTTATCTTTTTTATCTACATGCATCAATTTGCATATGGATGGAGGAGAGCTGTAGAGGAGTGCAGTTACACAACAAAACCAAACCACAATAGTACAAAAGGAGTGTACGAACTATGAACCTTTCATTCATTTCATTCGTTTTCTAATTTCCTTTCACCAGCTCAATCCTAACTCAACATTCTAATAGATTGACTATATAGATTGCTTGGGGATCCTGCGTCTTCAGAAGCAGAGAAGCAGCAAGAAGAGAGGAATAAATAAAATGGGAAGGCTTAAGACGAAAGAAGAGACTGCGACTGACACTGATACAAATCTACCGTACAACCTTTATTTTCAAAATTCTGTTACTAATGCTCTATATTTGATTGGCAAGGTTTTTGCTGACATCATGAGTGAATGTGTGCTCTATTGACTGTTTTTTTCTCGCAGTCTGATGATGAGACTTGAATTGAATTAGATTAAACGCACATTCATGTCTCAAAAATCACAATGTGCAATGTTGACGTCAGAAAAAACAAAACTTTTGAAATTATTTAACGCATAATTAGATGAGGTGGGTTGGTGTTTTCAATTCAGGTGTTCGGAATTCATTTTTAAATGGTTATTCCATTATATATTTATAGCAAAGGTTACACCTAGTAGTCGAACCCCGCAAGAACATTCATCTTTCCCAAGCATCTAATGGAAAACTAATTAAACTCATTTAGAAACCACAAAACTGCTCCGACAGAACGAGAACATAAACATCATCAACAACAACAACATTCAAACATCATCATTGCTGACAGCATGGATTATTGGTCGTAAATCCAGAAAGAGGAACTAAACTACCAAAAGAAAAAAAGCGGAATCAGATCAACCACTCGATCAGCTACTGCTATTATTACTATATCAGCAGCTCTCATCATCATGTAGTTAGGTACATGTGTATCTTTGAATTGAATGCAAATATGTTATGTTGCCTTATTGTCGGATCAAGAACTTTTTTAAAGGGAATCAATACCAATACCAGCTAGAATGGAGCAACTCAAGAAACTTTTTTTTATTTGGCTACTTCTTTTTTATAGGTTAAAGAACCCTCTCTCACCTTGTAAAACATATATTGGATTAAGTATGATTGCAACGTTTTTTCCATCCACTAACTCAAACAGATTGGATAAGCAAACTAAAAAAAATCTGACAGGAATTGTGTGCTTATCTACACAACTATTACAATGCAATATAAAACTGGATATATGTATGTATGAGGAGATTTGAGAGTAGAAACTACGGGTGAAAGAAAAAGGTTGGTCCATACCTGTCATTTACCTTGAAAAGGACGCTATCAAATCAAGTCAAGTCAAGCTGAAGCTAAAGCTACCCAACAAAACAAGTCGTATATCTATTATACTTTTATATCCAAACAATTTTTCCTTCTTTTTTTCTGTTTTGCTTTTTCCACTGAACTCGGTTTGGATCAACTCAACTGAACACCAGCAGCATCATCAATTTCAATGTAACATTTATTGCCGCACTTTACCATCATTATTTTGCAATCTTTTGGGAGTCATTAGCACTTTTGAAAAATGTGCTTTCCAACGGTGAGAAAGAAGGGAAAACGTCCTGACCACCAAATTTTTTCAAGGAAATGGAGAAAACGCACATGATAAATGTGATTTGAATTTGGAATCAGACTCAGCAAAATTTCCAATTTCCATCCCAAATCTTGACTAACCATGATGCAATTCTCAGTAGCACGTTGGTGGTCGGGATTGGCATTAAATGAAAGAAAATTATTGAGAGTGACTTACGTTGAATCCGCGTCCGCAGCATTGGATCATAGAATTTCTCCGGAATAATTTATCTTGACTCATTTTTCCTTCCAATTATTGGGAATCCGTATCCCTTGAGAAACTTCACAAGAAAACAAGATAGCTCTCCGCTCTACACTATCAACCGTCAATCACCCAAAAGTACTTTTGTATTGCAAATTGCAAAATATATCCACCACAGTTCAGATTTATTTTCACTTAAAACTCTTGTACAATAAGTTTCACTTGATATTGAACAAGAAATGATTGACATTGACGAGCTCGTCCAACACATGAAATATTGACATTATCATTATCCCCATTGATTATACCCATTCAAGAAGATATTAGATCTCGACAACTACTAATTAGCACTGATTTGATGTGAGAAAAGAAAACCCACCATAAATCACAGCTCATTACGGGAACGAACCGAAAAATATTTTTTTTTATTTTTTTAGCAAACAAAACCATTCACCATGACTTGGCATTTCAAACGCTTTCAGATGAGTTTAATTACTTTACTTAAACTTTTGTAAAGTAAGGCACTGGTGCAAAAGGGTTGGCCAAAGAATTGTATTATTATTATTATTATGCCCTGGCTGCAAACTATATACTCTGCTGTTAGTCTCAGAAGAAGAGATATAATGTGCTCACTCACACGGCTAATGTGGTACTGACTTATTATGGGGGTGAAACGGAACGCTCAATACTAATACTCCACATTAAAAAGCTTGTAGGTATAATAGCAAATCGCTGAGAAAAAAGGATTCCCTTTTTTAAGACAGGTTCTTTCTTACAATTTCAGAGCACTGCAAGCTGCAGCGTTAGTAATACCAGAAGACGATGAAGAAGAAGCTTGACTCTCTCACAACACAACACTCACACTCATTGTCAGTCAACAATGAGATGATGGAAAATGTGCGCAATGACTGCTTGCTTGCCTACTACTACGATTTCTACAAACATGTGTGTCTACTTTGTATTTCATATGATGATGATATTATATGATGTGCACTTTTTTGCATCCACTTCTGCTTCTTCACTTCTTCAGCCTTGCAAAAGGACGTGTGTAGCAGATATCATATCATGAATATCATGCTACTGTATAAGATGTTTACAGAAGAACCTTTTTCAAAGGGATGTTTGAATTTTCATGATTTCAGCAGCCTGCAACACATCTTGATCTCATCTCCCTTATTTGTAAATGGTTTATAAATGTATGTATGTATGCGGTTCTCACCCGTTCAATATTAATCTTTCTCTCTTTCGATACTCATCTGATTGCTTGGTGAAAACCAGATGCAATAAGAAGATGAGATGGGATGAGATTGAATGCATGCTCTGCACATGATATGAAACAACCATTATTTTACACGGTGGTGGATTCTAAAACACTGTTTTAACATTAATGTTTGCCACAGATACATCAAATCAAACTAACATTATCATGCAGAAGGTAAGACAGGTGATTTATACTACTGCACTACTATCCCTTCTTGTTCTTCGAAAGAAATCACCTTGCAAGGTAGTCAACTATACCCAAACCCAAAGACCTAGCCCGTAGCAGTAGCCTGCACTGATCATCTCCGCAGTAAAAGAACAGTCAAGTCACATCACATTCACTAACTAATACGACATCAATATAGAGTATTAAATATGTTTAGGCTCTTGTCATTATATCCTCTTCGCCACAGCACAAATCACAACAAAAAAAACACGATGCAGATGCAGCAAACAACGACAACCTTCAAGGCAACTTAAAAATATCCTTAATGTGTTCAATGTGTTGTGTTCTTTTCCTATGATGATGATCATCATGATCATCATGCTCTTCATGAATGATGAAAAAATAGAATTCAATTTTTGTCTTGGACCAGACCATCAACAATATCATCCCGTCATTGTTATCATTATAGGAAACAAATCGGATGCTATTTTGATCACGTTCCTTGTTTACTGCTTCGTCATCATCAGTTTACTTGCATTCTTATATTTTGAATTGGCTCATAAATATAGACAATGTAAGATTTTATATGTAGATGCGTCATCCAATCCAATATAAAAATCTATTCATTTCAGTGGCGTAACTATAGGCGGTGCAGGCGGTGCGCCGCACCCGGGCCCCGGCGCTTTCGAAGGTCAGAGGGGCCCCAAGATCTAGGATCAAAAACTGACCAAGTTCATCAGAAAATGAAAAGTTTATCCAATGGCGTAGGCAACTTTTCCCATAATTGATAAATGTGTCATGTCAGTCGGAGCCATTGAGGAGAGCGTAAGGCGGAACATGTTATCTTTTAAATCTAGCTACTCCGCTCTTGTCTACTATCAATATTTACCCTGATTTCTTACCTTTGGAGAAAGCTTACTGTTAATGTGCTTAGTAAGATAGTAATTGCTTGATTCGACAAAAAGACGAAAAAGTTAGAAATTTTCTGGTAGAACGACGAGATAGACGAACGCTGTCTTCAAGAAAATGTTTGATTGGTTGTGAAAAGCGAAAGCGTAGCAAAGAGCAATGGACTACAGCTGCGAAAATTTCTAAACCGTTGACCAATTTTTTAGTTATTCACGGAAAGGACACTAGCAATGTCCACTCAAAAACTACTGGATTACAGTAGTTTAACGATTTAACTTCTCAAAGAAATTAACCTAAGCAGTATGCTAGTTGTATTGGATTTAACCTTATTGGTATGTTTGACTAACGAGTTAAGTAAATTTAAATATTTATGTAACTAAATTGTTATGCATTACCCTGACTTACGAGGAAACCACAAACCTAGTTAAGCTGCGATTTGGGTGGAAATAATTCGTATGGGCTCCATTTGGGTAAAATTAGACGGATGTAAAATACTGGGTCCAGATGGCCACCCAGCTGGGTGTTGGGTGGAAAATTGTGTTTTTCAAACATTTTGGTTTTTGTTATGGGAAATAACATGAAGAAAATCAAGCTTGAGAAGGGCATCAAGGGAATCAAGCGTTACCGTTTTTTCAAAAATCCAACTTCTGGGCAAAAGTCTTGTTTTTGTACCACCAATTGATGCAAATGACATTATTTTGGCTAAATATGATACGAGTATTCTTTATACTTGCATAAGCTTTCAGAAAATGCATTTTTTGCCCAGAAGTCGGATTCGTTAGTGGTTTTCCTTTTTTATATGTATGCCGTCGCATTAATTGTAATTAAATAAGAGAAAAATGAACCCGACAGATCGAGATGTAATGATGTACCTTTAAAATTTCCCAATTCCCCATCCCCTTCTGAGTAATCCCCACCTCTAGAATTTATTTTATGTTAATGAGGCCAAAGGTCACACTGGGGTAACCTAAGAATTTGGGAGCCCCATTAATGAACTGTTTTCTCCAGTACCTTCATTTTGATGTATCACAACCCATAACTTGCTATGTAAATCATATTTGACCTTATCATGGTCAAAGGTCACGCTGGGGTTATCAAAAACTTTCAAAAATAGTATCACTGATTTAGTCTCACCAGTACCTTCATTTTTATGTATCACAACCTATACCTTACTATTCAAAAACATTGACCTGACCTGTGACCCAGGAGTTCCCCTGAACCGATTTGACCCATCTTCGAACTCGACCTTACTTTTGACCTAATATAGTGATTAGTGAAAACAGAATTCAAAAAAGTGAAACCGTTTTTGAGTTATCGTGTGGACAGACGGACAGACGACACCCCGAGTCTTTTCAATATATACCTAAAGGTGCATAATAAAATTCTGAACTCATGTTACATTGCTTCTTCCTGCTTACATAAGCTGCTTCATATTTCTTCCTTCGAATTGAATATGCATAAAAATATTTAGTACAGATAAGCACTGAATATTTAGTTTAAGGTATGAAGGGCCCCGCGGTTAATCTTGCACACGGGCCCCTGAGCCTCTAGTTTCGCCACTGATTCATTTGCTCATCAATCTTTTCATTGCTCCATGAATCGATCATTATATATTGCATTGTACCGATTTCATTTCATCTCCTTGATCGTAATATATAATACACTTTTTGAATTTGAAAGACTAGGGCAAAGCAGAATGGGAATCTAAATTGCATTTGAAAATTTCTTTTCTCTTTTGTATGTATATCTGCTTGCAACATAACACAACAATAATATATCAATAACAAATTATTATCGATTACAAACGACCACAACTGTACTAAATAATTTCTTTCATTTGGGAATTGAAAACATGACAGCTCAGCAGCGGCAGAAAAGTTTCTTCTGTTCAATACTCTGATACTCTGTATTTCTATTGCCCATATTGACCTGCATGTGATATGTGATCAATCTGTTGTGATGTGTTGGAATTAGGCTGATGCTGATATTAAACTTCACTCAAATGATGCCCGTCAGCACCAGGTTACGAGAATTTCGTGAGACCTTCACCGAACGGTTTCAAAGGACGCTAAATTAATCTCTCTCGATATCGATATCGATATCAATTTCAAATTGAAATGACCACATTAATTTTTTACTGGGTTGAGTCAGGAGAAGACTCTTTGGCATAAACCGATTGTTAATGAATCAATTTTAAAATACACGATTTGTAAAATAGTAAAATCTTACTCTGCATGGGGCTTAACTCAGATTTTCTTTAGTGTCATATATGTCATATTTAAGTAGCGTTATGTTTTTCTAAAAAAAATTATAAATACTACTTACGGGTAGGTAGACAAAATCTGTGTGATTTAAAAACTTATGGTCTCAAAATACTTTGAAATCCTTGGGCGATGGGAAAACAGCTAAAAACTTAACATTTTTAACTTAGCATGAGCATTATTAACAAAAACTGATACAGCACCTCTAACAACCGAAGCAAGGCCGATGTATATGTAAGTGTAAGAAATGCATTCACATGAAACTATCGTAAAAGGAGAAAAATCTTTCTAAAAAAAAACTCAAGAAGAAGCATGGCTCCATTTGTTGATAGTGTGACGCTTTGTTGTTGTTGTTCAAGAAAAGTTGGGCAGTGGAACGATCGTTTTTATTTCATTCTCATCTCCCTTCAGATCCATTATACTCCTCTCTCCATTCTTCACACTAATTTCAAAGAGGATACACTTTTTTTACTATCATTATCATTACATTACATTACATTAGCACCAAACCAACCACGCACTATACCATACCAGTAGCATCAGCAGCAGCAGCAGAAAGTTTCAAATATATTGAAGAAATCAAATGAATGACACAAGCTAAAAAAAACATCAGCAGCGCAAGGGAGATATTGTAGATCAAGAAGATGGTCTTGCGATTTTCTCAATAATGGGGGGATTGATGGGATGGATGTGCACATTTTGATTGATTCAATATATATGGCATACAATACAGTACGTACACATATTCAATATTAAAGAGAGGAAAAAGTTGCAGGCCATCAATTTTTGTGGGTGACCATTACTTTTATTCATTGTGATTACCAACTTCTTGTCATACACCCTTAATAAATATTATCCATCTTCTTCAAATTTTCAAATTCAATAGGGAATATTCGTTTTTAGAAAGCGATGAAGATGAAATGAGTTTTCTGTATGCATCATTTTCCCATCACTAATGACTATCAGATCAAATCAATGGATTTTGTAATGCATCAAAACCAAACCAAAAATGCATTTATTTCTGAAGGTACGTTGGTACGTATGTAGCACAAATTTTTGAGCAATCGATCGAAAAAGTAAGTAATAAGGTTAAAAATGCAGCAGCAGGATATGATAATGATGACAAGCATTTTTTTAAAGAAAGAAAAAGAAAACTCTCCGTGATTAAGATTAAACCGGCAAAGATGTGTTAAGAAGAATTGCTAAAGAGGCACTACTGACTACTGACGACATGACATCTTGGTTAAATAGGCGTGGTCGTGATCACAATTTGTTTTGCATTTCGTTTTTGTTCAGCCTGCTGCTCATCTAGCTCTTAATTTTCATGATGTCTTCATTTTCAAACGGGGACAAAAACCAAACCAATTTCCGTACTTCCACCCTGAAACTTTCTTCGTCAGCTCAAGCTGCATCATCTAAAGTTAAAGCATCAACAGTACAAATCCGATGAAAATCAAAAATTAAGAAATAGGAAGGGTTGAACATTGAGCTACCTGTGTAATGTGAATGTGAATATCACAAGCAATAAAAAGTTGAGGCTGGATTGGATTTGGATCTAAAATCGCAAACAATCAACGAAAGATAATAATAAGCTGTTAGTTTCATTTAAGTTTATTTATTTTTTATGCAGATGACGTGAGAATTATTACTTACTTTATCTAAGTATAAACTGTATAATGTACTACACTACCGCTATAATTTACCTGGTTATGCTCAACTTCAAATTTAAAACTACTTGCTCATATGTGATTTTCTAATCAAAATAATAATTATTATTAAGATAATCATAATTTCATTTGTTGTGCATGCATGCCATATACTACCTGGCTTGGCATATGGCATGTCGAATAATTACACGACAGTACAGTAAACAACGTCAAACGTTTATCCACATTTTAATCAGCACCAAGCCAAACCAGCAGGGTAAAAAACGGGAAAAAGTGTTTTCCATCAACGTTGAACGTGGTTGATGTCGATGTTGATAGTAAACGATAATATTTTTTTGCAATATACATTAAATGGTTCTGAGGACAAGAATAGTGTATTACTAAACCATTAGTTCATGTCATTTTTCTTCTTTTCTCTCATCTCCTCCTGTGCACTTGTCTTGTCAGTCAGTCACTATGCCGTTCTGTTGGAGGAATGAATGAGAATAAAATATGAACGAACGATCGTATTTTTATGTATTTATGTATAGCAGGTTTTTTATGATTCCTGTATTTTTATTTTACAAGGAAAATGCTTATGTTTATATGTATTTATGTATGTACTTGTGTGCGAGTGCACCGGAGCCGGATGCATGCTAATTAAAATTAAAGCATGTTTTGCTTTGCTTTACTCCTGCGTGCCCTTGCCTTCACGTCATCACGATGCGATGATGTTTACGTACGGGAAAACTTGTGGTGGGTTCTAGCAGTCACGTAAAACCACTAAAACAATAACAATTAACCTTTTTCAAGCGGAAGCTAGTTTCGCATTATTGGTTGTGATAGGGAGTGAGTGAGAGAAGAAAAATTACAGTATATTGTTAAGAGCTTATGTACGTATATTGTATATCATATCCAATATTCCTTTCACGTAACGAAAATGAATGACTTATGAGATTAAAATGAGAGTTTGCCACAAAAGTTATCAGCATTTGCTCATAAATTAGTATAGGAAGGAACACAGTAGCTGATTGTGATTGTTACATTTTCGATTAAATCATTGTAAATCAGTCATCACAAGAACATGAACAAAACAGCTAATTCCCTGCTAAAAAGCCACTTCCTCACCTGTTTTAATATCTTTGCTCATTTTTCAGTTATCTAATTCTCTAAACATAGGAGAATTTTTTCTTGGGTCTTTCAAGCACATTGTTAACGTTATTTCTATACAATACACACCAGCCACATCTTTACACAACGATCTAAACATGTATATTGTTTTTTTTGTTTAAAGAAGAATCAAATTTAACGTTTTACTCATTCCATGTTCAGTTCCCGACATAATGGGGCAAATTGGAAGTCAACTTAGGACTCTAGTGCTTTAACAAAATACCGTTTTTATAGCCATAAAATGCTGTCCAAGGGATTATTATATAGCTCCTATCGGAAACATCACATCATAAAGGTTTACAGAAGCCACCCTATATGTTTAATTTTAATGGAGAAATCTGATATTTTTCTTTCATTTGTTCTTCCTTCTTTTCTGCTTTCCGATATTTATCTACTATCACTAACATGCACAATACAAAGTTTTGTATCCCATACATACCCAGTTTTATGTATGTATGTATGAATGAATGAATGAACACTATGTATATATGCAACGTCTATCCATCTTGAAGAAAAAAGAGCCGAGGAAAGATTTTGAAATTGAAGAATGAAATAAATCCGCGTGAATAATAAGAAGCAGGTGGCTTGTTGTATACTAATTAGCTGTGAGGCATCAACTGTCTTTTAGTGTAATTAATATGTTAATTATTGCCACTAACAAAAATGCAACTCCTCTTCATAACATGTTGTACGTACACATGCAAAATCCAATATAGGCATTATATTAACATTACACGAATAAAAAATCATGTACAAAAAAAGTGTATACATTCCAAGTTGACAGCCTGAAGGCAGCCGCCTTCAATGAGTATTTTGCTCTTTTGTGAGTTTACTATACAATACACACCACCAACCAGACACTTTTGTCTGTCAAAATGTTTAAATGATCAAGAAAGAAGGAGTTACAAGGGAAAACAAGAGGAGAGATGATATGATGCTAGTATTTCATTCATTCATTCATTCATTTCTTCAGTCAAAAACTAAACGCAATAAACAATCAGTACTCTTTTGAAATGCATAATTTCATCTGCCTAAACTTAATGAGCGGCTCATCATTCCAATCAAATAAAAACGACATGCATTTCATTTCATCTACACACGCATTCGATTTTTTTTCTTTAACTCTTCTGCTTGCTCGCCAATACTAGGTTATCTTGAGTTAAGAATCATTTACCACTTTACACTTGCATCACATATCATTCAAATTAAATGCAATGCTAAATGTTGCAGTGATGCTGCTGGTGCTGCTGATGATGATGACGATGATCATGTGAAATTCGATGCTGAATGCTGACTGTGACTGACACACATTTTAAAAGTTAAGATTGGGAATCAAAACGCAACAAATGGGTTGGGACCAAAGTTGTAAAGCGGATACACTTTTATATATATTATATTACAGCAAAAAAAACACCTTATCATATCAACTTATATTATATTATATTATGTACAAAAAAAGTTTGTGGTAGTTGGTCGTTGGTAGTGTTTACCTTTTTATGCCTATGTGATCTGATCACTTACAAAACGTTACATTACCATTTGGTTTTAAATCTTTTTGTTCATGTTTGATTGTCTGGCTGGGGACTGCAACCCAATAGGATTTCGTCTGCGAATCAAAAAAAAAGTTGTTGATGATGATGATGATGATGATAAGAATTGAGAATGAATATATGTAAGAAAATCGTGCTATTAAGTAGGTACTCACATACGATACATTCAAGTTCATTCCTTTAACCTTTTTTTGAAATAGGGTTCCTTCGAAGTATTTTTTCAAAAAGAAAAATGCCAAAGGAGACGCGGAGTGGCTTGGCTGTTGTGGCTAAAGCCGAAAAGGGAAGGATGAAGTTAGCTCATTAAGGACATGTGTACCAAAAAGGTATGGGGAACTCATAAAGGGATCAATGCATTACGCTCACGCCGCCCATGTATACTACAACCCGGCAATGCATTAGAGCCAAAAACAAAATCCAAGATTGTGTAACTTGATTTATACAGCAAGTTTCGTGGTGAAATTGGCTTTCAGTAAAACAGTGATAGTTTGAATTTTAAGTTGAATTTTTGAAAACGCCAACGGTCGTTGATTCAAAATCGCTTTTTCTATCAATTCTATCAAAAATTAGCTTTTGAAACACTGTTTTCGAGGTAGATAGGTCCCTTTGAAAATCCTAGAAATCAGTCATCTTTTAAGGGACCTAACTACCACAAAAACAGTGTTTCAAAAGCTAATTTTTGATAGAATTGATAGAAAAAGCGATTTTGAATCAATGACCGTTGGCGTTTTCCAAAATTCGCCTTATAATTTAAACTATCACTGTTTTACTGAAAGCCAATTTGACCACGAAACTTGCTGTATAAATCAAGTTACACAATCTTGGATTTTGTTTTTGGCTCTAATGCATTGCCGGGTTGTAGTATACATGGGCGGCGTGAGCGTAATGCATTGATCCCTTTATGAGTTCCCCATACCTTTTTGGTACACATGTCCTTAAACCTCTTCTTCTTCTTCAGTGCATGAAATGAAGTTTTGTAGTCAAGCATGACCATAATCATCATCATCATGATCAGCACCAAGACCAATACCAAGTCTCGCCATCCATCCTATTTTTATTATGATTTAAATGCATCACCTCATCCTTCAGTCAGAGCTCAGCGTGCTAAATAGCACTCCAGGAGTGCTAATTAGCACGCTGAGCTCTGACTGTCCTTACACAAAGTCTTCTGATTAAACGGAGAAATGTGTGAAAAGAAGAAATGCAATACAATATCAGCATCGTTTAGAAATTGAAGGTACATAGAAAAGTTCATTGCGGGCACCACAAAAAAAATTTTGACGTCAAAATGAAATGAAAGTCAGTCATGATCAAGATGCAAGTATTTAGTTTAATTTTTGACTTTGTTATAAATCAGTGGGTATATTTCATATAAAGGGGGGTTGCTTGTAAAAAATGTGCCACTTTTTCTAATCATCCCTCCATTGATCTAGCACCTCTTCAAATTAATGAAACTAAAAGAAAGATTGAAGATTGTGTTTTATTGATTGGCTATGCCTGTCTCGCAATGACAAGTTTTGACTTTATTATTGAATAGTATTACAAGCTCTACAACACAAGGGTTAGATTAGATAAAGTGTTAAGCTAAGCTAGTGTCTAAACCATCGGCAATAATTGCACGGTTGTCAATCAGGCGTCGAAGAAGAAGGGATGCAAAACAAATTAGATTTGGTTACAGATTTACAGACTACGACTACTGACTGTCGTCAGATGTGCCGTGTGCCAATGCCAAGTCGTGTGGCCCCAGAAGAACAGAGACATTTGAATTTGTGACTTGTAAGCTCCGACATTTTAGACGATAGAATGTAGAATGTTTATGTATCTTCACAAATTACAGGGCGGAATCAGTCCAAGTCCAGCTTGTGTTTTTTCGAATGTTTATGAAGACATTTTAGTCATGTTTTTATTCCCTACAATTCAAAATTTTTGTTGTTGTAATGGTTAAATTCATGTCATTGTTTGTTTGTGAGATGTAAATAATATGGTTACACAGAAGAACATAATAATTAACATAATGTGTGTGTACTCAACTTAACTATCGGTGGCCTGAAGGTGTGAAAGAGCATAATCATATCATTACTGACAACGTGATCTGCTGTAAGCTATGCATAGTAGGATGTAAGAAGGAACATGCTACATGCTCAAAATATGTTGCACATCATCTTCGGCAATACGTCTTTGTTTCCATTCCCATCTAGCTCGTAAATAATCACTGTCAATAGCCACAACGTTCAATGACAATATTTCGAGACAACAATGCCATATTTCATCAATCTCTTCATCTCCTCGTCATCACCCAATTCCCCAAAGATAAAAATATTGATGAGTATTTTCGTTGCATTGCAGACTTGGATTATTGGACTCAACACGGAATTCAGCTCACTTCATTCACTAGTTAAAGTAATGAGTAGCTTGTGCGTGTACATTCAATAAAATTTTATTCATTAAAACTCGTGCGCAACAACGTGAACTACTTCGGGATGAAGAAGCTTCGTTAATCTATGTCAATGTATGTAAGTACATGTGTGTATGATTATGATTTGTTCAATTATATTTTTTATGATGTACGCACATCTTGAGTTCTGATGAAAAACTTGAATCGCTTCATTTTGTTCCAGAAAATTTGGGTAAAGGTAAAAAGTATTAGTGAAGTAAGTGGTGCAAATTCTTATAAGAACGAATGTGTTTGTGCGATATGAAAATGAAAAAGTAGCAAATCAAAAAGAAATGTGTCATTATTATCATCAAAACATAATGATTATTACATTATCCACCTTCAGGTTATGTAGGTACTAAAGGTACTGATATCTCGTCTTCAAAAAGTCTTCCTTTTGTCAATAAATATATATGATATGACTTTTGATCAATATTTCTTCCTTTGAAACTGTTCTTACACGATTTGTAACAATCTACGCATGAAAGGTTTAGTTCGTCGAGTCGACCAAATGAAGACGTGATACCCTTCCAGTAGCAATTTTATTCGTATGCTCACAAAAATGTATTGATATATCTAGTGTAGTCCTACGTTAACTCATTGTATTGTGCCCAACCAACCAGATCATAAAAAATGTCACAGAGAGAGCTTACCGCAAAAGTTATCTCGACCTACCGGTAATTCTACCTTGTCTTGTATTACGTCTTAATAACTTTCGGTCATGAATGAATGAGACCCAGATTGCGACACATGTTTTTTTACCATCACAATTCACATCATCATCTTCATCACCATCATCACCATCCTTCCCTTTCTGGCTTCTGTACACTTGTTAAAGTGAACATGAACCGTGAAGAAGATTTCAGATAACAGTGTCAACCTGTCAATGAGCGTATGGCGTATGGTATGGTATAGATAGGTGTGAGCATTTTTTATTTGGTATAGCATTTTTCCTTTTACACTTGAACTAGAACTAGATCAGCCTCAAAAATATGATCATAATCATAATGACTTTTCAACACCACACCACACCATCGTCAACGTGCACTAGTAATAATCATAACAATAATATTTATTGTTGAGGAAAGAATGAAATTTTATTCCTGCCGATGCAATACAAAAAAATACAATGCCAAAGAGTCAATGCGGCTTGTTGTGGTTCAGAAATTTTTATGAGGGACTTCATTCTGGCTGACGAACATTCAATAATTAGCTCACTTCTTTTGGGGATTTTACCGGTAAAGTGCATCCTTCTGGTTTTTTCTTGTGGTATAATTACTTTTGACAACGTAGCTGATTGACTGGCTCTTCCCTTCATTTTTCTTATGGATACATAGTTCAGTTAGACCGGCACATGTGAATTTAAGGAAGAGGAACTCTGCACACTTCATATTTACTTGATTTAAAAAGGCAACGGGTTTTCTTAAATGCTCTCGCTTGATTACAAGATGAAGTAATTATGCAGTTGCATGCAATCATCTGAATAAGCTGGTTGGTTTCGATAAGCTTCTACGAATTTAGTATAATATGCTTTTGAAAGTTTGGTTTTTTTGGTTAATACTTGGTCACATGGTCATGTATTGACAGCAGCGGAGAGGAATAACTTGGCTTGGTTATGCGTATTTCTCCGTTTTCGGATTTTTAACTACTCTTTGTTTTCATCTTGGTTAATTCAAAAACAGTAATTTTGTATTGAGGTAAAGTCATCGTCTGGTCTGGAGTGATTGATGGATCCATTGTTTCATTGTTTTGAGACATTTCCCATTGACCGACTTCAAGGGTGGTTGGTAAGTGAAAACGTATATTTTCTACCTAAAACTTCCTATCAATGTATGCGAATTCTTCCATTGTAAACATGTAGATTTTAAGAGATTTTGAATGCAAATCGAACCATTTTGACGTATGCATTTGGCTATGACGTTGCCGCTATATAACCCAACGCGTAAAATATTTATGGATTGTATAAATTGGCATTTGAACGTATTCTGCTTCTGTTTAATATATTTGACTCAACAAGTTTCACACTCGTCAATCACCAAAGATTTTTAATTTTTTCATATTTTCATATTAGAAAGCGTGCGCTAAACTTTCATCATGAAAGGTGCCAAATGTTGTAAATGATGCACCAATAAACCTTTTTTGATTTATTTTGCCAATGAGCCCTACCTTTTAATAAAAGCTGTTAATAGTACAAAAGTACAACATAAGCTACTTATTACTATTAGTAAAGCTCACACTTACTTGATTGTCGTGACTTTTGGTGATTTAAGTAAGCAATTCTGTACGTGTGGAGCTCTCACAGCTTGTGCTTGTTCTTGTACTACAGGCTTTACAGGATTTCCCCTGATTTCATTGAGCTTCTATAAATTAACAAAACTACTAAAACAAGAAAGAATCGGAAAAAATCAACTTTAAAGAGATGCAACTACTGATGACCTGTCAACATTTACAATTAATGCTGAGCATTAGAAAGTGGAGAAATTATGATGAACTTCGTATCGTGACATGACAAAAATAAATGTTATTCTATAATATAATATGACTTATTGTAGTGAAATCACAAACACAAACATTATCAAAATACGTGATAAAGGAATAATTTTCTTATAAAAAATTATCATGTTGCAAGTCCCATTTTGGTGGCAGTCGCAATTGGACCTCTAAAACTATGCAGATTAAATCAAAATGGGATACTTTATTTTAACGTTTCCTTTTTCTTGCACGCCTCTTGCTTGTATAGTAAATCCCACAGAAAATAATATCCGCGTAGCAGATTATTGCTGCACCAGTCAAATAGAAGCTTATATAGCTGTCCCCAACTAAAAATTCCGAGACTCGCGTTTTCAATTTTTTTAATGTAAAAAGTATTCCATTAATCTTGATCACATTTTTACTTTTTTTGTCATTTAAGTAATATGATGACTGCAAAAACTATTGCGAATTGTTTGTGTGTGTGTGTGCTGCTTATTGTGGGGAGAAGATGAGTTGAGGTTTCATTTCATATTTCAATTTAGCAGTGCAATGATGAAACGTTTTGCTAAAACTAAGGAAATATTTCACAGACATAAGAAGTCGCGTCAGAAAAAGTAAGCAAAAAATTGGCGAAAATAATCTTTCTGACATACATCTAGACAATCATAAAAATGATGATGTGCTATATAGTTTCTAATCATCATCTCCTGTTGGGTAGGTACATGTTATGCGCAAAGTGCATCATATCCTCAATTCCTTAACTAAAAACTATCGAAAGATCAATATAAACTGCTGATGCTGACTGACGAAATAAAAGGAAAAGACATGAAAATGAAAGAATGCAAGGCAAGATAAGATAAGCGGATGATGATGATTATTGCCTCCTAACAAGTTCTTTTGGACTTCATTTTACACGGATTGAAAGAGTATTAACTTTTGGGGGAATTTGGATTTGGGATTAGTCATTTTCTCCCATTTTTTTTGTTTCATCGCGTTCTCTTCTCACCAATGCAATTACCTAGATAGATGGTACGAAATTTTTTGAGGTACTCTCTGTTTTACCATTTACTACTTCCACTTATCAATTTCGACATTTGGGTCGTCTTCGTCAACATTTTATTTTCAATATCGTGTTATCAGTAATAAAGAGTCTTTTAAGGAGTAGTCGCTATTTTTCTTAAATTATCAAGGTCACACAACCACATACTTTTACAACATGATCATGACGCATTTCAAAAAATTAACGGAACATTATATTGTCACACATCCGTCTACGAATCTATTTCATGTACTTACAACTTACGCTAAAAGACTTACTGTTAAAATAAATACTTAAAAATATTATGAGTACATTTATCATATATTATATGATCATATCAATAATAGTAGTTCTTGCAGCTACAAGCATCTCTCAAGTTGTGATCGATGTAGTGTATTTCTCTATTTTGGCAAAAGAGTCTCATCATCTTTTTCTGTGAAAACAAATAAATTTAAACATGAAGGTCAAGATTACTACCGACAAACCAATCATAACTAGTTATAGCATATCCTTGTTTAGTTTTTAAAAGACCTACTAATATTTTGCCAGGAGACAAATCCCCGGCGTAGAATGAGCAAATGTCACAAACCGAGTCCACATCATAACCTTGAACTTGTGTCGTTTGTTCAAATACTGTGATAATGACTAATATCCCCACAAATACAATAGTAATAGCCACACTTGGCGTTAAATCACTCGGAAATCTTTTCAAATCACCCATAATCATTATTACAAGGGAAAACAAAGGGATATTATAAAAAAAAATGTTTTCGCAACTCGCAACCAACAAACTTGTCACGATCGTGATGATGATAACTATTAAGACGATGCCAAAAACAAAGCTCTCAAAGTGCTTCTTTCTTACTGAAAAATTGGTCGCTTGTCTTATTTCTCCCCAAAAATACAGAGATTCAAAACTGGATTTTACTGACTGACAAACAAACGCAAACTCTGAAGAAAGGGAGTTATTCTTTAAAGTAAAAATAGTTGGTCCAACGTACCAACGTCAATCAATTTCCCCTTAGCAAATCGTTAACAATAATGATGATAGGAAAGTTGTTGTGTTGTGTTGTTCGCAATCAAAATTCTAAGCACATATTCCCAACAAGAGCTCTATTACCAACAACTAACGACTTTTTTATATACATATGGATCTATATATCTTTCATATTTTTTTGGCAACTCACAACACAACAATGTCAAGTTTATTGGCACCACACCATACCACCACCACTAAAGAAATCAAATCCTAATCCTGCACAAATAAGCCCGTCCTCTTCGTCTTCTTCCGAGCAAATTAAACAAGAAGTTGGTTATTAGAGTAGAGACAGAAACCAAACCAGCATAAAAAGCTGCCGCACAATACAATATTATTATTGCTTTTATTTTATTGCATACATTCAACATTTTACCTCAATACATACATTGTTACTGTTACATCTACTTAAGGGAGATATGAGACCACCGGTGCCCATTGTCTAATATGGATATTTGAATGAGTGAACGAACATATCTGTGAAAGGTGGCTAAAGACATGTGCATTTATTTGCATAAATATTATTTATGATTTAGTGTCCTCTCCTAAATTCTCATGGTGTGTTTTCCCTGTTATAAAAAGTAAGAAGCACTACTTGAATATGAACATGAACAGAACAAACTAGCAAACCAAAACAAACCAAAATCTAGCTTGATATGATGATGATGACAGCCCTATAATAAATTCAATGAGATGCTCGTTGACAACTAGACAATGGAGTATATATCGATGATGCATAATAATGTTGATTGACTTATTAAATTGTATTGCCCCTACATATAACAAACTTGTCTTTTATCCTATTTTATATCTATATTTATATAGATAGACATAGACATAGACACACAGCATTTCATTTTTTGTACCTGATTTTAGCAAACATATACAACTGGTTCCGTGTGGTGGGCCAAGTTCATGGTAATCCTTACGCCAAAGCCAAAGCCAAAACCAACTCAAAAGAAAGAGCCGGGGCAGTGGCTGCTTCGAGCCTGTAAGAAGGAGAAAAACTTCATCAAATAGCGGTGGTATTAATGCAAATGCCATGTTCATTTCATATAAAATTGGCAAGGAGGATATATTATATTATATTTTGTTCTTTTTTTCGCATGAAATGCATCAGTCATCAGGTCATCAGGGTTATGCTTGTTTGGATTAGAGATTATAAAAAGTGATTACGTATTATTATTTTTCTTTCTTTTTGTTAGTTTTATAATATATATTTTAGCCCTTTTAATACGAAAAAAAAGTTTATTTTTTGTCGGAGTCGGGGTAGTTGGTAGTAGTAGTAGTAGTAGACGTCTACGTCTGTTCTGCTGTCAAGCAAGTGCTCAACCACTCACCAGAAGAATATTTTTATTAGATGTTGTTGATGATTATAGATATATACATATTATGATTTGATGATTTGATGAAAGGTGAGATAACCTATAGAGTCCATGCGGGGAAAAGGGTTGATAGTTGATAGTAAAGTAAAGTATGATGGCTAATCACAATCAGCTTTGTTGCAATTCATCAAGGTAATGGTTAATGCGGTAGCAGCCGTTATATTATATGATAAATTTTTTGGGGGAGGTGGCTGCTTGTTCTTCTAAAAATTTGGGATTCAGATTCAGCTGCTCATTATCTTTGCATCAATTCCTGTATATTATGGGCCTTTTGAGTTGGCTGGCATCAAAATTAGGAGTTCCGGGTGTGTGAGCATTTCGGCATTAGGTCAGTGGTGTCATCGTATCTTCATGTAAAGCAAAAGCAAGTCTGAGAATGAAATTTTAATTGGCGTGTTTCTAAATTTTGCGACGGAGGAGAGGAGAAGATGAGCTTATAAATATTTATTTTGTGAAACAAGCCCCGAAATTTAATACTTGCAAAATTCCTTTTAATAGAGACACCGACAACGACAATAACCGAATGAAATAAAAGATACATCAAATTACACAGATTTATTTCAGTCGATGAATAAAATGAGACATGAAACCCAAACCAAACCACACAACGTGCAGAAGATCAAAAAAATGATAATGGTCCATGTAAAACCCGACATGTCAATGGTATAGTTGTTGTGTGTGCATCCCAAAATAATATATTATTTCAACTTTCCACTAGCCCGTTGTCTGTAATCAAGACTTGTTCAATTATAATGTGTACGTCTTTTTGTAATACAGATCCTATTATATCTAAATACACGGTTGTTACAGGTGCAATGAGCTTAAATAACCACAAAAATCCACGGGATGCCATGTACCACAACTGATAAAACTGGATGATTTAGACATGTTGAAAGTTGTGCCAGTAGTAATCATACTTATGATTATGATATAGATCAGAAAATGAAAATTGCATAAGTGGGGAGAGAGGAGAAGGTTGTAAAAATTGGTTTGCAATTATTTTAAGATTCTATAATAGCACAGTCAACAGTGGGCATATATAGCTATCGACATGCGCACTATCAACTATATTGCATTGTGATTGTGAGGCGGGTGCTGGCCTGGCATGCCATGGTATGCCACAACCAACTTTCCTTCAAGGAACTGAAACGTAAGGTCTCTCCGTTTGTATCACCAAAAAGTTTTTTCCCGTTTCAGATCAAGTTCGTTAGTAGCACCAACTTGAATACTGAAAGTATTATATTATATTATGAGGGTTGTTTTTGTTAATAATGAAATTGAGATGCACTTTTTCCAAATGCTTATGCTACATACCACCTTGACCCTCCTTCAGGAGATGTAGAACCAGAAGTGCAGTGTATGTAGTAGCAATAAGCCTCTTCATTTGATGTAGGATGTAGGACTTAACGGTGACAATATGAGCTAGGTTTAAAAAAGTGTGCATTGATGAGATGAGAGCGCAAAAGTAATATGACGACTCTATCATATCACTCTATAGAGAAGTTTGAAACATACCATTTCTTCAAGGTGATAATAAACTATTTTTTTCACAATCTTTCTTCGATTGTGTAAGACATGGCAAGTTACAAGTAACTGCCGCGTTGCATTCTTACGCTAGAACTCGCACTATTAAATTGCCAAACATATTCCACATGATATGATGCCTTCTTTCGGTCGGTGGTGGGTCGAACTGTGAAAACGGAATCTTGCAAAAATGCATTTACAACACAAACCTGCTTTAAAAACATGCAGATATTTTTACATTCGGATGGTGTGAGATGAGATGAGATGAGTGAATATATAAGACAAGATTCTTATCTGTTAAGGTTTAAGTGCAGCTCATGCCAAGCATTTTCGGGATGAGTAACTTTTACAAGGCATGTGTGTAGTACAGATACAGATAAGATTTCCAAAGGCTCTTGTTGGCATATATAATACAAAATGTAAACTCTTGGAGATCTCATGCCTACTTTTACTGTTTATGGTTGACCTCGTCAGATTTCGGGTGATATGAGTATCGAGTTGAATATAAATCGGTATAAAATGCAAATGGAAGGAAAATCAGTTGAGCGATTTCTCAATGAATTTTAAAAGGCTATCCAGGCCTTTGAAAGAAATCCAAGATGTCTTTCTTAAAACCGATACCAAACTTTATTCTGTAACATTGACAGAAGCATCATTTCAACAAGCAAAATTTTTTGTGTAGTTTTTTAAAACTCTTCTCGTTACAATTTTACAATCAAAAGAACTACATATACGTAGAACCCATTATATTATCGAGCCATGATGAATAATGTTGTTGTTTGAGTCGTCATCATCACGGATGTGAGATGATTTTCATTCATATTTTCATCCATAAAAGGAGAGGACAGGTATAACTACACTACACGGAGGATGAAGATAGAAAGGAAGCTGATTTGAAATGGAGCACACAATGATAATTATTACTGCACAGTTGCATCCCTATTGCCACCTCATTAGATGAACCAGTTAAGGCAGCAGGGTGTCTCTTCTTTCCTCAGCTCTTCTCTGATTAACAGCTTCACCAAATCAAATCCGAAGTTCAATGCACATCCTTCTCCTGCTGGTTTCTCAATAATGATGATCACTCATAATTCTTAGGATGATATTATAAGTATTATCAACCTCAACTCCAACTCAACGGAGGAATGGAAAGGAATAGGTTAAGAAAACAAAACTACAAAATAATGCACAATGATATGAATTCTATCAATATCAATAATATAATATAAATAATATAATGCCATTCTCATTATCGCTCCCAATCCGTACATCTTTATAGCAGCAATATACACATGCAGACATGTAGATTTTACAGCACATAATCATTAAGATAACAAGAGTCGATTCGAACTTAAGATTCAGTTATGTATGTACTACATACATTATAAGTATCAGCATTTATTTTTGAGATTTTATCATTGAAACATAACTATAAAAGAATATTATGTAGAGAGCTAATTACTACCAAAAATATTTTCCTCCCAAATAAGTAGCTAAAAAGTAGGTACTCAACATCAACTCAACTCCTGGGTAAAATTTCATACATTATTTTTTTCTTCACTTTAAACTTTTAAAGTCAGTCACACACAAACTAAAACAAGGATAACTCCCGGAAAGAGAACAGTAACCTGTGAACTTTTGTGGTGATGATGAGAGATGCAAGAGCGGTGTACGTACGGGATCTCGTCCCTGTAATTGCCACACGATACGAATACGAGTGAGGAGATGAGGATCAACTGCAGTTTTGCGATACACATTATTATTGCTACCTTTAATTAGCTATGATATGATAACCTAAAAGAAACGGGAAAAATACTGAAGAGTTGAGTTGATGAAATACTAGTACATTTGAAGTATTATAAGATTTTGTCAATTTACCATTCTACGACCATTATACCATGCCATGCCACTATCATTTTTATTTCGCACATACCTTTCAATCCTGGGATTCTTGTTTAGTACAACATCTCATATCCCATAACTATTATGAAATGTGACTGTGATTTGATGATATTTTATACACTGGTTAGGTGCATCCATGCAATCTTGATCATCAACTAACGTCATTATAACAAAGTGGAGTCTTTCTTAGCCCCCAAGACATAAATATGTAATATACACTAAAGCGAGAGCCGAATAACGTGTATCATTGCCATTTTAAAGCTGAGTAGTAGTAGTAGTAGATTACCACATGTTTAATGTAATAATGTGTACCGTATTTTGTGAATTTTATCATCAAACTTTCTTTTACACAAATAAATGGGGATTCACCTCCTCCTCCTTCATCTCTAATCCCATTTACTAGATATTATATACTAACATCCTGTTTTTCCCGGATGGAATCACGACAGCTTGTAAGATTAGCTTCACTTTTCACGGAATGAATATAAACTGTTACAAAAAAAAATGGAAAAAATTAAGATGCCGAATTTATCTCATTAATGTTAAATGTATCTGTTTGTGAAGTGGAATAGGCAGAAAGACAGATGCGATATGATTTTACGGGGGAATGCAAGACCGTAAATGATGAAGTATTTTTATAATGGGAATTTAGCATTATAATGTCATTATATAGGTATTATGGTATATATTGTATGCATTTTTGTGTAATGATAAGTAGTTCTTATAGTTAGGTATATTTTATGATAAGTGATATATTTGATATAGTATCATGATGTGCAAGTCGTTTCCGGTGGATAACGTAAATTGCATCGTTGATAGCATGATGATGTTAAGTAGCTAGTATATGTTGTAGTGTGTGTATTTCAAATGTCATGCGTGTGGCGTACGCTATATTGCCGTCGACTTTACAGCTTACTCTTTCCGTTTCTTAAGGATCTATTTATGACCGTTAAGTAAACTGCTGACTTGCAACGTTTCTTTCTCTGATATTGTAAATGGAAAGTGATATAAATGAAACCGGTAACAATGGACGAAAGAGGCATGATATGATATGATATTATGAAGTGGTAGATTCGAATGTTTAATAATCGTCGACGTAATATATCCTGAAGAAAGCATGGACAAGATTAAACTTTTATCAAAATGACCTCTCAAACCGTTCCATTTATGTATAATTTACCGAAACAGGTAGAAAAAACGGACTCATTAATATTAAAATTAAACAACAATTAGCTCAACCCTTACAAAATTAAACTCATCAATGAAATGCTGTTTCATGCATATTCGCATTGTAAAAGACAAGAGATTATAATCACTTGCTAATCCTCCACTAAATAAAAACTACTTAACTTAGTTTTTGTGAACTGTGAAGATTGCTACGTGTATGTTTACATTATTTACGAAAGCATTCTCGTTCAATCGAATACAAAAAACAAATGTACATTCCACATGTCCACTTTTCACTTCCTCCTCCTGGTCACGAGGTCACATTCATTGCTTTTGGATGAGGAAAATTAATCTTTGGACCAACCTTCCCAAAGCATTAACTTTGCTTGACGCAAATTGTGATGTGTCAGTATGAAAAAATTATGTTGCCAATTTTCTTATTGAGAGGTGCAATTAGTGTTACTTTGAAAAACTCGGGTAATTTGTTAGCCTGTCTGCGGGAATGAAGCCACTGAACATACGCAAACAATAATGCGTGTGCGTGTGAGTGGAATTCAATATGCATAAACATAAACACTGGTTCATCTTAAACTTAAAAAATTACAGGGTAATAGTTTTACCTCAAACAGAAACAAGGCCTTTTAAACACTCGGCAGGTGAGAGATTAAGCAGAAAAACTTTGTTCATTCAGTTCAACTCGCCATCATAATTATAGGCCGGCATAGCTTAACATAATAATGGAATCTACAGCGACAATGAGTTGAGTCGAGTAGTGTAGTCCTAATCGAATTCTCTCCCTACTTTGTTCCCCAAATCGACTATTGTTCTTTGAAATAATTGCTGTTGAAACCTCATGAATACAATCTGATAACTTTTATAACGGAGTGAACTCAAACTCAAGTTTGAGTTAAGTAGAGATTGTGAATTGCATGCAAAGCAAAATTCGTTGAATTTTAAATGAACACGTGGTCAGATTTTCAGCTTATTAAATGAGCAAATGAACTTTACTTAAAAAGTAGGTAAAAATAATTAAAGCTACGCACTTCAGATTTTCTTGTGAATTCGTAATAGGATCATCATCACCCACCCTCAAGCATATTTTAAAAATTCAGAAAAACGCACTTTTGGAATTATGATGGATACTGATGCGTATACTCTAAGTATACTGAGTTACATACAACATGTAATTTAATCTTAATAAAAAGGAAATTGCTTTCCAGGAAGAAAAAAAATTCTCAAGCAATTTCATTGCTTCGTAAAATGTATGGAGCAGCTAATATAATCATATCATGTATTGGTAATATAATACTTCTGCATTGTGCAATAATTATATGTTTGTACATAAAGATACCAACCAT
This sequence comes from Orchesella flavescens, assembly GCA_964034955.1. Classification (NCBI taxonomy): domain Eukaryota; kingdom Metazoa; phylum Arthropoda; class Collembola; order Entomobryomorpha; family Orchesellidae; genus Orchesella; species Orchesella flavescens. The sequence goes on along the minus strand of OZ035957.1, from coordinate 4,052,506 downwards.
AAAAATTCATATAAAAATTATTCTTCAAGGTTGAACATTTTTACCAACAAAGTTCACACCGTTATTCTGAAAAGTGAGTTGCTTTTTGTTGTTATTTCGAAGATCCGAAATTGGTACATAAAGTTGTTATAAATGTTTTAACATTTCAGATTAAAAGGTGTACTCTCAGTAGACCATGAAATAGCTTTTACCATCATCAAATTGGGTGAGCTGCTCCATCAAATATATGTTATGTAGATATGCACTACTCGTATCATAACTTAAAATTATGCAAGTTGTGAAAAATACGTGCGTGCCTACTACTTTCTGTACTACCGCAGATGCATCTTTTCCGTCTGCCGTCTCCCATTAGTGTTACGTAAGTTTCAAATTAGTAATACCATTTATTCTCTTTCCATCGTAAGATCGTACTCAAAAGGTGATTTAATTGTTTCACTCAAAGTGTACTTACTGCCTTTACTACTCAGATAAACACAAAAATTATTACGCAATGTAGGCGTAAAAATTACCTGGCATTATGCTTCTTTAAAATCATAATAAAATCTGTTTATATAGCTCTGACCTTAGTAATAAACAATGAGAAAACAACTAGACCTTGACTCTGACTCCTGACGCTTAAAGTTGCGTAACTCTGAGATGAAGAAGTGTGATATCCTTCTCACTTAATGATGTTTATGACATCTGAGCCCAATAATAGTATTTAAAACAATCCAAGCCCAAATATATGTTATAAAACTAATTGCATGAAAGAGCTAAGAGCAGCAAAAAACTAATCAATCAATGCTAAATAATCAACGACAACAGAATCCAGTACAAATTTTACTAGTCGTAAGTCATAAAGTATCTATCTCTGGACTAAGTACTAAAAAGTACATCAAAATTATATTATTAACAATCAATTTAATCGCTCAGACTGGCTTACAATAGTGAACTACTTCACGATCAGCGTCGAGGTCTGGGTTCTCCAAAAAGTCGTAGTTATCTTCGTCGCGAACACTTTTCCCCACAGGACTCACGACATTGCCATCAACATGTTCTCGGTAGTGGGGGTAAGTAACATGACCAGTTACTTCTGAGCCATCCCTTGGAATCTCAAACACTATTTTGTGAAAAGTGGTATTCTTCATAAGTTTTTCAGTGAATAAATTTCGGGTAAATTTTCCAATCCCAAAATCTTGCGGCCGATTATTCAACAAGACCATCAAACGTTGATTTGTTAAGCCGTGGGCTACAGCCATCACGGTTTCCTCCGAAAGTGGACTTGCCTTGCAATCTTGTATTAGTTCCTGTAAATACAAAAGCACAATTAATTTATTATTAATAAAAATAATTCGTTTTGAAAATCCATGTATGAAGAGTATAATATACATAAATGGCTTACAGAAAGAAAACTTATAATTCTACCCTCGAATTCCTTTACAGTTTCGCTATTAGGTATTTGACATTCCAGATATTTAGTTCCATTTTTAATCATGTCCATCATCATTACAACAGCATCCGAAGCCTTTCGGCCAATTATACCAGTGTAATCCTATATTCAGAAGATGACTAATATTGCTGGCATGCCATAAAGAAAAATTCTTGTTGATATACCATACCCTTTCGCGAATTCTCTTTTCAGGAATCACAGTTTTGACCTTGGAGACTTTTGACTGCTCTAAAATTATGTTTCCAGTTTCAAATGTTCGTGGATAGTCACTGGCAAATGCCCTAGTGAATTCCACATCTTGAAGACATTTTCCTAGCAATGCTGCCTAAAATTACAGACCATCATTAACAATTAAGACCTGATACTGTAACACTAAGTCTTCAAAGACTGTTTGCACGTTACCTGTGCTCTTCCAACATCCGTGAGCGGGTCGGAGAAGGGCTCAAGACATGCTTGTTCAACATTTCCTTGGCATTCACCACTATAATGAGAACACATTAGCTGCAGTTTCCCATTTGCAATAAAAATTTAAAGTATTATGTATAAAATTACTTACTGTCTCACAACGTATAATGTGAGCGTTACTTTTTCTGATGCCATGCTGTAGGTAGCTACCCAACTCTCAAAATTGATTATAAGAACAGGACGGTTTACGCTCGGATCAAATTATTAACCTGCGATCGAAGATCAATCAAAAGCAGGTTTTTTAGAATGGATCATAGTCTGTCTGTCCGTCCGTCCGTCCGTCCGTCTGTCCGTCTGTTCGCACGATAACTTTTACACCGTTGAAGATTTTCAAAAATTCTTTTTGCTAAACGATACCTTAGGTCAAGCTCTTGGCTAAGTTCTAAGATGAGCAAAATCGGTCAACGGTAACTGGGTCAAAGGTCAAGGTCAAAAAATTTTAATAGCAAAACATGGCTTATGATACATCAAAATGATGCTATTTTTCAAGAAAAACTCAACTATGCTAATATCAAAGTTCAGAAATGACCCCAGCGTGACCTATAAGTGATTAAAGGTCAATTTTTGAAAAAAATCTCAATAGCAGCCACAATTATGAAAATTTTCAAATCTTTTTTAAACCAATGAACTACTCAGACACAGCTTATGCTAACTTTATTCAGCATAAATGCTAGATCGCAGGTTACTATATATCTGCCTATTGTCAGGTTTATTGTTATTATTAGGTAACTTCTTTATTTAGTGCTACACAAGAAACTTTGCAACATTTATTTCTGCCAGTGTCCTTCGACGGAATGGTAACCATTGTTGTAAATGATTGGACTTTATTCTCTTTTATTCATGAATAAACCAACTAAATTTCATTGAACGAAAGGCAGATAGGTAACACGAACATATAATAAACACTGACGGGAACGGCTAATAATGATGCTGTTTCATTCCACTTCAATTGCACACATGTGCCGGCTATATTTCATATAATTTACAAAAGTGATACCTACTTATTACATGCTTGCATCATATCACTCTACTCCTATTGTAGTTTGTATTCCAACAGCAAAAAGAGTAGAGAGACGAACAGTTCCAGACGTTCGTGTGTTGTAGAGTTGTACTCATGCATGCATGGGATGATACCTACAAATATGTTATACATATGTATGTGCACAATGATCCTATAATTTTCAATGTGACTTCCAGACGACCTTGGAATGGAACTGGACTCATCTTGTGCTATATCATCACATATTATAGAAACCCTTGCTTGGGTCGTAAAACAAAGTGAAGATGTGGTCGCAAAATAATATTAGCTCACAGTTGTGAGCTAAAATATTGACTTAATGATAAGTTTAGAAACCATTAATTTTGTGCATGTGATGCGTAGAACAATTCAATCCCAAATATATGCCATCCAAATCACAAATTAATTGCAAAAACAAATTTAAGAGCATCTTAAATGAATGAATGAAATCAGTAATGAATAAGCAATCCTCAGCAAAGTAAAATTGTCAATCATGTTCCCGTACTTCTTGTTTGTGTTACATACCTAGAAATTCTGGTAGCAACTTTTAATTGTTGTATATCTGTTTCAAAATTTTGAGTTAATCATCTATACCAAAGCCAATATACCATCATCAGTAATCAGTTCAATGCATTGTTCTGGGCTTCGTACTCAAAAATGCACATCAAATTACATATTATAAACAATCAATTTACGGTGAAAAATTGCTCACACTGGCTTGCAATAATGAGCTACTTCAAGATCAGCGTCAAGGTCTGGGTTCTCCAAAAAGGTGTAGTTATCTTCGTCGCGAACACCTTTCCCAACAGGACTCATGACATTACCACCGATATGTTCTCGGAAGTGGGGGTAATCAACATGGCCAGTTACTTCTGAACCATCCCTAGGAATTTCAAACACTATTTTATGAAAAGTTGTGTTCTTCATCAGTTTTTCAGTATATACGTTTCGAGTAAATTTTCCAATCCCAAAATCTTGCGGCCGATTATTCAACAAGGTCATTAAACGTTGATTTGCTAAGCAATGGGATACATGCAACACGGTTTCCTCCGAATGTGGGCTTGTCTTGCAATCTTGTATTAGTTCCTGAAATCCGCAATTTATAAACACAATTGAAACAAAATTTCATAAAATCCTTATTCGAAAACTTTTTTATACATGAAATGGCTTACAGAGAGAAAATTGATAAGTCTACTCTCGAATTGCTTTACAGTTTCGCTCTCAGGTATTTCACATTCAAGATATTTATTTCCAGCTTTTATCAAGTCCATCATCATCACAACACAATCCGAATTTTTTTTGTTATATATCCCAGTATAGTCCTATAAAATATTCAGAAGATGGTTTTAATTGCTTGGGCGAGCAGAAAATTTCTAATTGATATGTCCATACCCTTTCGCGAATTCTCTTTTCAGGCTTTACAGTTTTGACCTTGGAGGCTTTTGACTGCTCCAAAATTATATTTCCAGTTTCAAAAGTTCTTGGATAGTCGCTGGCAAATGCACGAGTGAATTCCACATCTTGAAGACATTTTCCTAGCAATGCCGCCTATAAACAAACGCCATAATTAACATTTCAATTTTTTAAAACCCCATCCGAAGTCCGTATGCCATCAACAGAGAAATTATAGGATAATTAGGACTATTTGCACGTACCTGTGCTCTTCCAACATCCGTAAGATGGTCGGAGAAAGGTTCAAGAGCTATTTGAGTAACATTTGCGTGACATTCACCACTATGAAGAAAACATTATATTATGTCAAATATAGGTCTGCAATTTGCCATTAAAACTTGATAGTATTATGCATCAATTTACTTACTGTCGCACAACGTATAATGTTAGCGTTACTTTTTCTGTGGATGGCATATTGTATCTATTCTCAACTCTCAAATATTGGCTTATAAAGGCTGCAACAGAAACTTCCTAACAGTGTGTCCTACGACCGAGTGGTAACTATTGTTGTATGTAATCAGATTTTATTCCATTTTATTCAATCCGTGAATAAACGAACATATATAGCTTCATTGAACGCAATGCAAGATAAATGGACGTATCATAAAACACTGACAGGGACGACTAATGATGCTGATGCTTATGTTTCATTCCACTTCAATCCATACATACAGTACTATACATGCAATGCGTACCGAATGAAGTCAGCAAAAATTATGCCCGAGAGGATATGTCAGGGTTTACTCGTTGAAATAAAAATGCAAGTGGTATAACTAGGTGGAAAAAGTAGAATGAAGATAAACTAGTAGAGTATAAAATCAGATAAGATAATGTAGTGTAAGCAAAAGACAACAATGTTTCCAACATAAGTATCTTAAACCATTTTTAACCCGTGTATGCCACATTTAAATATTGTTTCGCCTGAATCTTTGAGTACTGCATTGTGTACGAATTTAATGTTCCATTGTTCATGCCCCCAAGATACCTCATTTCATTATCAATACCAATAACTTGTTTCAAAGAAGGATTTGTGGAACACATGGTCATTAATAATAAACACGATTTATCTACTGGAGTGATAATGAGATAGCGTATATCACGCATGTTTTGCATGTTCAGTCACATAAGTCTGAGACTCTCGTTTAACAGTAAATTGAGTAAATAAACATCCATTTCAATTGCTCGGTAATTAATATACTATATAAAGATGATAATTGTTTAATGAGTTTTCCAGACTAACTGGTACAAATTGATTTAAATAAATAGCATAACATGAAACAAATAAATTTCGCATTCTCTACCACATTATAAAAGTACTGATTAGTAGGAATTAGAGAGATCAAAATTTTCAATTCTGTTCAGCGTACTCATTTCATGAATTAAAACTCACAAGAGAGAAATCTGACTCTACTATTTTTGCTTCTGCTTCCATCATCGTCTCAGCTTTTCGTAAATCCTTTCTCCACTTATCCAATCGGTTCATCGATTTATCAATCTACAAAGGAGTAAAGTAAATGTACTCTAATTGCAAGTACATGTTTTTAAGTAACAAATACATGTATATAAATCTAAACTTTACTTGAGAAGTATCAAGCACTCGCGGTTGAACCCATTTCACATAGATCTTTTGAGCTACTTGGTCAATAGTTGCATTGATAAGTCCCTTCGAAATGGCCTTCATAACATACATCTCTACTTCATTCACTTGAAGTTTAGCTGCTTGTGCGACTTGCTGGAATGTAATTTGACGCTCGGTTGCAACTCGAGTGAACGACATCTGTGCACAAGAGAAACAACATTATCCACAGTTTAAAATGTTAGATAAATTATACATGCTATACATTAAATCAAATCCATTACAAATTACAACATCCTCACCTCCATGATAGCTAAAAGTGTAACTTTTGTCCGCAATTTAGCTTCGTTTTTAGCAAGCCTTGCATCTTGCCCCCACCTGCTTTTCAAATGCTCGAATTCAGTAACATTTCCAGAGTTGAAGGCTTGCATAAGAGTTGCCAGCCACTCGTATTTAGTTCGTTTCAGTGACTTTAAGACCGGATGAGCTAACTGTTCAGATTAGAATTTACATTATTATTTGACCACCTTGTTGCCTCAATCACTAATACTTTTTTTGTACAACAGCAGAAACTATGATTCTTACCAATTCACCAAAATTGTAAATACTATCAGCCAATAACGCTGAGATCGCCAAGTTAATAGCGTGCTCCACCTGTTCCTCATGCGGTAAATCATCAGGGCATGTGCCTGGGCAGCCCAAAAACTTCAATGCACTTTTATAGTACTCCAGCAAGTTCTCCTGGCCCCAGTAATACTTGCTTTGAAGACAATAATAACGTCCATGCACAGGTGAGATGCCATCATACTGTTGAAAAATTTCATCAAGTTCTTCCAAAATGACCTACAAGACAAATATAGGACAAGTCAATGATTATTTTAAAAAAAAGTTTCCAATCATCATTGTAGTAATACAATCAAGAATTAAAAATTCCAAATTCGATGGCCAGAGAAAGAATGTCATACTTTTGTTCCAGCAACATCATGTTGCTTCTGCAACTTGATATTGCCTTTAGTGATTTTTTGTAACGCAAAGGCGACTGGGGTTGACCGGACTCTATTTTCAATTCTGTCCAAAAACCTTAGAGCATCTTCAGGGTTGTCGTACTGAACCACAACTTTGGCACACATTTCCATCAAAGAGAGTAAGTTGATCCTAAAGTGAAATTAAAATGAGAATGAAACAAAATTTTCCCAACATCATCAATCATTGCATTCCTAAAAGAAAACTCAAATTGAGACGATTACTTACCTTAATTCAATCTCCTGGATGAAATTATCATACAGCTCAATTAAGCCATGGTTCTTTTCAAATGACTTATCTTTGATGAACTCTTGTAGCTTGAGAGTCAACGGGTGCCACAACCGTTTAACGTAATCACTCTCCAATTCAGCCCATTTCTCAGCCAAACCAGGAGCTGCAGTAGTCTCCTTGCTCCGAAGATATTTGCTCACTTTTTCTGACATTTTTCAACCAGGCGAAATCAAAGGCAACCCTCAACCTAAAATAATCATTACCAATATTATCATCACAATCAACTGACTTGAATTACACAACTTTTATCACTCTTTCTTTACGTTCTACAAATGATGAATTGAGAGATACGACATGATGGAGTTCAATTACAATATTTAAAGTTAAAAAAGACTTACAGAATGCAGGCGAGAGACACAGAAAACGGAAACAACTAAAATAATGATTTCCAAACAACAATTCCACAGGTTATAAATTATCCACAAATTCGCAACTTGCAAAAACTTGTGAAATATGAGATCAACAGAAATAGGATGGAGATGCAGATATGGAATGACATGACGAATCGGAATTTGACTAGTAATGATTATGGGATTTATGAATTCAAAATTTTCCCGCTTACAAGTTTTCTCTATAACTCCTGGAGTTGCATTCAGTAGAAGAGTGGGCGTCCCTTTTAGTACACTTCTTTGTTCAGAAACGTTTCAAGAACAAAGATCATAAACAAAGAGAATGTTTATGCATTTTGCATCGAAAGATTTGATCTCATTTCATAAAATGGTTGGATGTGCATTTTACTTTAATTTCCTTCTTCCACACATATATGCATGAGATTTTTTAAAATTGATTTTCAATCGATGAACAATTAATTGTTGGTATGATTATGATTACAGCACTTCCAATTTCTATACACGGTTCTCATTGTATATTACATCATTTAAAGAAGTTTCAAGCTCATGAAGCTCATTTAGTCATTGATTTAGTCAAGAATTTACAAACAAAGCAAAGTCCATTCATCTGAATCCAGTATACAACTTCATTTCATACACATTGGTTTAAGGTTTAATTTCCTTACTAAAAGTCGTTCAATGAACTTGAGTTTCCAGACTTTGAGTAGAGTGGATGCATAATATCGCATATCGTATATGCTGTATATTGTATAGGTATATATATGAATTACTTATCCTTATCAACAGGCGATAACCTTCAACCTCAGAAAGCGTGAAACACACCAGGAATAGTAAATAACATCACGTACGCATACAAACATAAAATAAAGTGTTATTTTTGCAAGGGCATACAGCATACAAATACAAATCCAATTTTCATATTTATATACGAAATATATTGTGTTGCTTTTTTTTACCAATTTTAGTTTAAAAATGATAGTTTATCCATATGTCATATAGTTTTGATTGGAATAGCGTTACATATTTCATTCTACTGACAACTAATACAGATTAACTGGAGCCAGGAAATGAAATGATCTGAAGAACCACTCACTCAATACAACTATGCTTTTTAAGGTCATGCCTCGTACTGTTTGACTGCTAAATTGCTATCGCTTGGGGTTTCAAACTTTTAGCCTACTTAACTTCCTAAGAATTTCTTGGATGTGAAAATGATAAGAATATTTATTTAATTGCGTTTTATGCTTTCTTCGTTGTTTGGATTTGCATAAAATGCAGCTTGGTTGACACACTGCGCTATTGCTTCACTTCCAGCTTCCATCAGCCGTATTCGAAATCAGCTCAGGAAAGTTAATCATAATCATAGCAGTAAATTTCTTAATTCCTGGTGGGTTCAATTCCAAAACAATCTTTCCAACGATGACTTCATTTCAAAATTTATTGATTACTCCATTGAATTTCATTTTTCTACTTATTTTGCTCGCAACTCGTCAAATTTATTCTAATCCCCATCAAAACAGTTACTGCGCTAGTGTATTCCCAGACAAAGATTACAAAGGAATTGAGCTTAATGTAACAACCGTGACAAGCGATCATCGGTGGGACTACATACGCCACCATAATTTAATCCCTCATTCTGTTAAGGTGAAGACCAACTGCGCGCTCACCATTTTTGATAGCAAAGGAAATATTCAAACGATACATGATAATATCACAAATTTAGTTTGGTCGGTAAGTATACAATATAAAATGTCAAAATATTTTTTCCATTTACTCTAATCTCTTTACTACCCCCATCACCAATTACATAATTTTGTTTTGTTTTAGAGCAAGAATCCATTGCATTTGTCATGCTGCCAATGTGAGGACTGTGATACTTTTAAGTATCAGCAAGCAGGTCTGGAGTGTGCTCGTTTGTTTCAATATGAAAAATGCAGCAGTTGCATTGGATCTCATCTTGATCTTAAGGATGGTCAAGAGACTGAAAACTTTAATTTACTCCATAATCAAGTCTCTTCAGTGGTCGTGAAAGAAGGATGTAGTCTGCAGGTTTCTTATCAAGTTCAATATGCCGGTTTAAAGTTGAACCTACGAGCAAATTTGCAAACTGGGGACAATTTCATGGAATCACAAGGATTATTCAGTGAGGTATATATATATTACTACTTATGTATGGGGTCAAGTCAAGGAAAATTTATGTATCGTAGATGTTCAGATGTTCATATAAATCTTTTTTACTTCTTTCGAATTAAAACAGCAATCTTTGGTCCGCATCCAAAGGGCAAAATGCAGCTGTACCACTTTTCATGAACGAACAATACTAGGTGGTGGTGATTCAAAAGAAGTGGAAGTGATTAAAATTGAAGAACCTGTAAAAAGTATATAAATTATATCTTTTACCTACAAAATGTACTTTTAGATTTGGCATTATCCGTTTCTGAGATACGATTCCTCGTATATTTGTCCATTTTACAGGATTTATGAAGCCAATTAAAATGGAACAACAAGAAATAGTTGGAAGTAAGGAATCATCATCAAGTGGTTCGGTGGAGATGTTAAATGATCAAGATGTTAGCCAAAGTGATGAGGATACATGGCCAATCTATTAAAAAGAAAGGAATCCCTGATGATCTTAAATGACGCGAGTAAATACCAATTAAGATTTAGCTTCTTCATGTTCATACAACGATACAACATGCCATTAACTCTAATGAATGGTTTTGAATGAAGTTTCCAAACCAAACTTTCACCTTCATTATATATCCCACTCCCACACAATCTGAGAGAGATGCCTAAAAAATCTAAATTGTCCCTAATCAAATCCAATTGAATATAAATATTTGTCAACAAGGAACAATGGATTAGCTATAGTTATATGGTTGCTTTGTGTTGTAGCATGATATGCTTGCATTTTGATTTTTCAGAAGTGCGCTGGCTGATTTACACTGACAGATAGGAATTCAACATTCATTATTCTTCAAAATATACTATGTATAGAAATGTATAACGAATGAGCTGAAGTAGTAGTGAGAGTGTTTAAGTATGGTCGAAAGATATCGGGAATAAATATCATTTAGGTATATATATTTACCCAAAAAAAAACCAAAGCATATTGTTTGGTATGCAAACAATTTAGCTACAATGTATACGTGCTATATACCATATTGTACTGTGATTTATGGTCTACTGATTAAACGTTTCACATTATGATTATGAGATTTACTCTTCCCATATCCATTTCTGTACTATCCTGCTTCTTGCATTTATTTTTGCATAATGCACTTTTTTCTTAACACGTTGGATTTGGATTTGACTTGACGTTTTCTTCCATACGATACGATACGATACATCATGAAATTCACTCACTAATAATATGCAACATTTAAGAAACATGAAAGAAAAAATATGTACATATGAGAGCAAATATGAAATAGGAATATGCATGCACCATATAGACCTTCACAGAATCCGGATTGTTCACTCCGAAGAAATTTCAAGATGCATTATATTATTAGTGAACGAACGAACGCAAACCTTTTTGGCAAAGAAGTAGTGCCAAAGCCAAAGCATTTTTTTTCTTCATTTGTCCTCTCCTACTACTATATTCATGAAATAAAACGTGCAAACCCTGCGGGCCAGAGCCACTAAAGAAATTGCAAATCCTATATTTTACTTTGGGAGTTGCTATATATGGCTGTTGTATAATGAGCAAAAGGATGCACAATGAAATATATAATGTACAGAGTCTCCTGAGCCTGAGCCGAGTCGATTGTGAGCAACAAAGGAATGTGCAGAGAGTTTTTAATCTTTTCATATTCACAATCAGTATTATTACCCTACATCTCTATATAGGATCTCTTGATAGCCAAAACTGCATTCTTGAGACTCAAAGACTCAAGACTCAACCTAGCATTTTATACAGCATATAGCAATATGCGTTGATATATATGTTGATTGTTGTATGCAAGGATAATTTTTTTTTTGCATCCACCTTTATAATATAGTATTGTACCTCCACTCCACCAACATCAACTCAACCACCATATACACATTGGTTATGGATTGTTATTAAGGTGCTGGATGAATGCACTTGAAATACACCAAAGACAGGACATTAAACCATGCGAAACCATTTTTTTTCTTCTTTAGTCAGTTGCTTTCTATTTTTTCTGATCAGAGCAAAGACTGCATATGCAAGTTAGGTAAGGTTGTGTGCAGTTGAGTGCATATCCGTGATCGTGATCTTGCATTGGATCTTGAGAATAATGCGATATAACATACAACATACATGATACATTTGTACTTTGTACATAATATATGTACGTGATAATGTCAGTATTTCTCAACTTAACAGTGATAATTAAGTACTTCTTGCGTTTAATAAGATAGTATAAAAATTTTTACAGCGTAGTTCCTTCCGACTGTCATTGACAATGAGTCAATGAGCCGTATGAGAATACTGTATTACTGTGATATCAACTCCCCCCACTCCCAACAACTCTACTATAAAATACTGTCCATTTTGATAAAATCTGTTTGAAAAAGTTGCATGATTCAACATTATTCTCCTTCGTCTTATCATCCAATAGTTATAATAATTTCCTTATAAGACTGGCTGGAAAAAAATATGAAGATTATTATTGTGCCTTGGTATTTGGTTTGACTTTGACTGGCTGGTGGTGCTTCATTGTTCGCTAAACCATGTATTAGTAAGTAGTTTTTTTTATAAGTAAGTAGAAGAATTTTCCGAAAGCTCGCCTCAATAAATTATATCATGTTTTAATACCACTTTAATTCCCAAATTCTTTTACTCTATCATAATGAATAGTGGTTGGAAAGAGATTAAAAAAGTAATAAGTAGTTTTTGTTTGTTGTCTCTTTACTTGTCCTCTTCAAAGTGCAAAATCAAGAAGGTTCTATCTAAGCTAAACAAGAAAGAGGTACATTACTTTACTATGTGATATCAACCCTGAACTATAGATTTTAAGAATGTGATGTGATGTGATACTATATGTGATGGGCAAGAAGAGGAAGACAAAAAGGTGTTTTTTGATCAGTCCCAAATAATGCGATATATAATCTAATCTGTTAATGTTATGAATACCATCATGATATGATGCACCTTGTTGGAGAAGAATCGATCTAACAAACTTGTCCTACCTCAGGAGGTGAATCTCTGCATTTCTAGGTTTTCCATTTGTGTATTTTTTTGCAAAAAAACTGTGATACTCAGTGATCGTGTGCATGCATATGTGTGCTCATGCTCATATGCAAACTTTGTATAAAATATTATCCTTGTTTTTACTCAAATTTATACCCACTACCTTATGTTCTTTGTGAAATGTGCATATTTCGAAGACAAGTCAACACAAATTCCATTAAGAAATGTTGAATGTTCTCATCTTCCCATAAAATATCAAATATTTAAAGCCTGTCTCCGTCTGCTCGGAACAATTTTATTGTTTTATTACGTCGTGGTGCTAAATGTCTTTGATGGTGGTAGTGGTGGTGTACACCCAAAAGAACTACACAAATCGTATCGTGGTGCTTCAATAAACGACTCGTTTATTCATAGTTCGTAGGCAAGGCATTATGTAGAGTAGAGCATAAAAAATGTTCTATTGTTGTAGTGAAATGCAGGTGGAGTGTATACCTGACACTCTCATGACTTGAGGGGACTCAATGTGAAGTACTGATCGTGATTGTTGTTGTGTGAGCCCTAGTTTCATCAGTTACCTATCAAGACATCGGTCGAATCGATCGTGATTGATATTACAGTTTGAATTTTAAATTGCAATACATCATACTTCATGTTCTAAAATGGAAGGACGGAAAGCAGAAAAAGAGATAATCAAGAAGCTACAAGCTCGTCAAAAGCTTGTTGTAGTGGGCGGTGAGACAAAAAATATGCTTATGCCTTATATGTAGTGTGGGTACATGCGTAGAGTGTGTAAATAAAAATATTTATGATATTAAAAGATTCGCAAAAGGTACTAACTTAATACTAGGGCTACGAAAAGTTGAAAGGTACACGCGGACCTGAGTCTAGTCTCGGTCCTCAGTAAATACATTGATTGACATAACATGAATGAACGCTGGCATAATGTTAACAAAGCCGGTTTTTTGTTTGGGCAGATGGCTGTGTGGGAAAAACATCACTCCTCCACGCATTCTGTGAGCGACGCTTCCAAGAACATCATGAGCCGACCGTTTTTGAAAATTACATTTCTACCGTAGTTGTCAACAAGAAGGAGGTTAGAGTTACAACTTGATGATATATTCGCCCCATGAAAATTACAAGTTCGCTTTAAATTACAAAACTGGTTCTAAAATTGAAGACTTTCTTTGAAATTGTTTTTGTCAGGTTCAAATCTCTCTCTGGGATACGGCTGGTCAAGGTGAGCCGGACACATAGAAATGGTCCAATAAAAATGACTAAATTAAACTGCGTCATGCGTAATGTTTTTGTGCAAAAAGGTTCATGGCCTGAATGTGTGTGTCTATTTGTCTATTCTAGAGGATCTCGACCGTTTACGACCTCTCTGTTACTCAGACGCAGACGTCATTCTCATTTGCTTCTCTTTAGTAGATACTACCTCATTCCTTAATGTAGCTAACAAGTGGAGACCAGAAATCCACCATTACTGCCCTGCCATTCCAACCATTTTGGTTGGGACAAAGAGTGATCTCCGAAAAGTTGAAAAAAGTCGAGAGTTCCTACTAAAATATGGTCAAGGAGCGATTCAAACGGAAGAAGGAAAAGCTATGGCTACTCGTATCGCAGCAGATTCTTATTGCGAGTGCTCGGCAAAGTCGTTTGAAGGAGTTGATGATGTATTTCAAGCAGCAGCCACTGCTGCTCTAAAGGTAAAGGTAACAGCATCAACCAGTAGTTTTATACGCTAGTAGAATTATTAGTATTATCATTTGAGAACACTATTTAGTTATGTTATGAGCCTTTGTCTTTCACATTTCAGACAAGAAAGCGTAATAATGGAACCTTATCAACTTTTTGCCATCTTCAGTAAAACCTAAGTCAACCGTGAACTTCGTCTTCGTCTCAAAAAACTGATACATAGTAGAATAGTCATGAACAACTTTATCCTGTGGTGCTAGAATGACTTAATTGCTAGTTTAAAAAAAGATAACATAACAATGCACATGCCTACTACGACCTCCATATATATATATACCACTCGCATTAATATATTACTTAGTTCTAGTCAACGTGTGTGCCTGAGTTTCTCGTGTTTTTATTGTTTTTTTATTCGTGCTTCAATACATTAAAGTTTTTTCAAAAAAAAAACATTGACTACGTTATTTTATCAAATGTTAGATCTCTATTTTATAGGATCTTTTACATCAATATTTTTATGATTGCTAAATTGAAAATTGGTGGCTAATAATCTAATCCAAACATTACATTTTAATAATACATTACCTTATTAAATATGAGGATATACAAAAAAAAAGTTTTACACGCGAGGTGTTTTTGGCTCCGGCTCCCTGAAACAAACAAAAACATTAATTCACTCAAATATAGCCGTAAACTTAGAGGTTAATTTTCATTTAACAAATAATTTTTTTTATTTTACCCGTCTCCTCCTCCGGCAGCTTTCCTTTTAGCCAAAATAGCCTGGATTTGTTGCCACTGACGGTCCAACTGCTGTTTCTCATTCTTCTCAGTCTTTGCTCCTTTACGGGTTTTACGACCATCTCCCATTTTGACTCCAAACTGGAAAGCTGCTTTGGGAAGCGCTTCCTTGTTACTCATGTACTCTGAGTATTCTTCCATTGTGTCAAAATCCCAACGGCCTACAGTTCCCTTTTTCTTTCCCTGTGCATGGACGGAAATAAAAAAATAACTCCACATTAGTTTTTGATTCACGACATGTGATATTTGACAAATTTTAGTTGTAAGGTAACTTACAGGATCCATTTTCGAGTAGTCAGTTTCTTCATCGGAATCATCGATGGCGTCATGCATCTCATCGAAACCAGGATAACATTCAGCATAACCTTCTGGTTGCTCATTAATCTTGGAAAGTAGTTTTTGGGTACGAGATAATGACTTTTCTTCTCCCTTTTTGAGTATAGAGCCGAATGTTTGATCACCTCCACCTGGACCTTCCTCACTCCATGCCTCCCTATCGCGTTTGCGTGGCTCCAACTGCTCAGGAATTAATGGACGCTGCTCCAAAACAAGATCGCGATCATCTTCTTCCGCAGGCTTCTCAAAATACGGCGTCCGTTTGGAAGAACGGTCTTTATCTAAAGGTCTATTTCTAAAAGAGAAAAGTAATCGAAAAATTGCATTGAACATGTGCCAGACAAGTGGTTCAATAAAAATAATAAATAATTCCAAAAACTTTAATACGAACTTTGATTTGGAGATGTTGGGTACGTAGTCCCCTATTTCACCGTATATACTGTCCTCCTCCAAAGTTTTCTTAGGTTCCTAAAATATATTCACACATAAAGTTTGTAAAACACATAATAGACGCTAATTTAATTTCATATATCTTCATGTGGATGCTTACTCTTTCTCTTTCTTCGTATTTACTACTGTTGCTACTACTAGTAGTAGTATTTTTGACCTCCTTACTCTTTTTCAGCTTCTTTGACGACTTTGATCCTTGCCTCAAGTAAGAAAGGATTTGTGCCAGTTTGTTAATTACAATATCATTCGTGGTTAATGTTGCTTGACCCTGATTGTATTGTAATAATAAAAATTATTAATTAAAGTGAACCATCAACTTGTTTCTGGTAATAGCGCAGAAATATATGAATGCTTACTCACCTCGCTCAAAGGTACATCAGCTTTACTTCTTATTACTGTGGTTGGAATGTCACTTTCAGCATATTCATCCTCCAAATCAAAAACATATGCCATTCTCCCAGGAGCAAACAACTCATTTCGTTCTGGAAGTGTTGTTTGAAACAATGACCTGTATATGCTACGAGCAACCTTCGTTCTAAAGCCAGAATCAGGCTCTGGTGCGGCAATAGGTTTCTTTGGTGGGGCGGGAGCTGCTGGCTCAACTGATTTCTTTGTCGTCGTCTCTGGTTTCACCTCCTCCTCCACTTCCTCTTCTTCTAGGTCTCCTTTAACGTCAATTTCACTACGGACCTAATTATAATGTCACAAATTCAGAATTAGTTATTCACTTATTCAGTTTAAATAGTTCAATTTAGAAAAAACATTGATTTACATTAAAATTACCTTTTGTAACAAAGCGTAATCTAAACCTTTCACTAAATGCGTATGTTCCATATCACCACCCAAGAATTTAGATTCTTGGATAAGCTGTTTTCGTCTCTCTGCAGCGTCAACATTTCTAAAACACAAAAGTCATGTCCAAATTATAACTCTATTCAATTCACTATTTGAACAGAAATCATATCTATTGAATTGTGGAAATTAATACTTACCCACGAAAATCTGGAGCGACAGCACGATAAGCTCCTTGATTAGTAATCAGTTCTTCTCGTTGTCCTTCAGGTCCTTGTCCTCCATCTCGCCTTTCCTTTGCTCTGTCCCTGTACTTCTTTGCAAGCTCTGCCAACGTCTCTTCTTCTTCACTCTGCAATTATAGTAGTAAAAAGAGTTAAATATTGTCTTTATGAGAAAGTCATAAAATGAAGTCGAACTATCGAACTACCTTTGTCTTTTGGTAAAAGTGCTTTTTCTTTTGCTGCTGCTGACGCTTATCTTCAGCACTTCGACTTTTGTCGCTCTTTCGAACACTTCCAGGAGTTGTGCTCGTTGGCGTCGCAGGTGCTACAAAGGGATCCCCCTCTAACTTTGGTTTAGCTGAACTCGAATCCGACCCAGAATGACGAGGGGTCATGAACAGCTTCCGAAAGTCATCGTTTGTTAATCTTCTATTGGATTGAAGTAAAACCATCATTGATTATTTGAGTATTGAGTAGTCACTTCAATATAATATTAAAAATACAGTAAGAGAAACCCCTTCAACTTACCTCTCACTTTCTGAGTAACTCATTTTTAAATCCAGTCACTGACCACTGCCAACTGGCTGTTGTCACCTATCTCTTAAATTCCACTAGCTACTAGTGCTTTTAAATATATTCACAAATGCTGTAAGGCACTTCAAAGTTTAAAATCCTTCAAGATTCAAAACAGCTGACAAGTTTAAATCTGTAATCAAGTAATATGCATACAGACAGCAGATAAGCTATATAAAATCTGGAAGCTTATCTCATACACAGGGTACTAACACTAACAAACACGAATTCTAATTCAGTAACTTCTCAAGGATTTTACTTTGACGAAGTAGAAAAGCATTTTGTTTAATAAACAACAACATTCAACTTTTCACTACGGCAGGAGCATGTAAATGTAACCTTTTTTTATACCAACAAAAAAGTCTTAGGTACATTTTTATACATAGCAGCCTTATTGGGGTATTTTGGTGAAATGCTATGCATAAAGTTTTTCGGGATGTCTTTTTATGCAGATATATGTTTATACATATCTAACGATAAGCTTAACTCTATACATTGCTATTGTTTAAGTGTTTATGTATAAGCATAGCTAAGCTTTTGTTATAAGCGGAATACAGATAGGTTGAGTAAAAAAGGCTTGAAGGGAAATGTATACATGTGCTTTGACTTAATTTGACTCTTCTTCTGTCATATTAAAAACTGAGCAAGTTTTGGTTTTTTTGGTTTGTTAACGAGCTTGTGTAATTCTTAGCGCATCAGCCTCATACTCATACATAGTCTTTCTTAAGATGAGAAGTAGACCATCATCCGCATCCACTTACTTCAGACTTCATACTGTGTCTGACATGGGGATACGGATTTATAAACATATCCGCAAATAAATGTACATAACCCGGTCGGATGTGGATATGGTCGGAAGAGAAGAGGATGAGCTTATGATTTTAATCTCAACTTTTTTGCTACTTTTTCATACAAGTGAAGCTACACCAAACCAATACCAGTGCCATGCACCATACCAATACCATACCACTGACTGACCAGAGACGGAAGCGGGTATGTGTACTTCTTGTGTTGGGTGCATAAACCATAAAAAATGAATATTTTGTATACGTAGATATATTGGACATAGTATGAGCATGTATGTAATATGACTTAATAACATAATAATACTTGACTTTCTTCAGCATCATCTTCTTTATGCGCATTGCTGGATGTCGGCTGGTGGTGAAGAAACGACATTTCAGTCATCATCTGGTCGGATTCAAGATAATGTGCAGCTGTGAAACATGTCAGCACCCAAGTTTCTTATCTGGTAGCTTACTAAATGGACTTAAAAATTGAAACGTAAGTTTTCAAAGTTCAGATTACACTTTCACTAGTAATATACAAGGGCATTTTTAGGAACGAAAGTAATCACAGCAAAAAATATATAGATCAATCGAATAATATATGTTATCTACATAATCCATCATCATCAATGTCCATTCCATGCATTACGTATTAGTTGAGCCCTCCGTAAGTGTTTACTACTACATCAAAACAGTTAAATCTAAACACGGAAACTTTCAAGCGTGGCCCTCCCGAGCTTTACTACTAATATAGATTAGATAGTGTATGCGAATGTGATAACGAATTCCGTATTCTGTAATATGCGTCTGCTTCGGATAACTGTATTGTTGATAGTGTATAATTGCATGCAAACTTTTTGCATGCATAATAATTGTTTTATGACTTCATGAACTTGTGTCATACATTCACTCTAATTTCAACTAATTAGTGTTAGCTGGTTTCGGAGCAGTATAATTTTACCATTTCGTTTCAGATTCATTCTGCTATTACTTATGTTTAGGTTTCTTACTATGCTGATCTGGCTATGGTACCCATACAAACCTATGTCAATAATATAATGATGTATGGCCATTTAGTCAAAAAAATGTTCCTCATTTTGAAACTTCAGTTGCGTTGAGAGCTTCTCTAATAAATAACCACGACCATTGGGGTAAATTACAAATTGCAAATCAAAATTTTCATTCATTTGCTTTACTTTATTTGCAAAATACTATTGGATGCATTCCGCTCCTAAATCTAAATCCACGTTTATACCTTGAACAAGTAACGCTCATATCTGTGAATGTATGATAAGGATTCCCCCTTAACATATCAATAAATAAATATTAAGCATTCTATTTGCATTAAGCTTATGTCATTAGTCACCGTAATCAAGTGTATTTCCATTTTTCAGACTGCCACGACTCTGTCAAGAAAGGATAAGGAAACCGGCACTTTGACCATCGACATTATTACTGTTGTTGATTGGCTGTGTTGTATAGTTTTGATCATGTTCACATTCGGACCATCAAATTAAAAGGATTTTGTAAAGGACTACTTAAAGAAACATGGTTTAACTAAACCCCTTTCGTGATAACGTTTTGGAGGACGCACACGGGACAAGGACAGCTTCAAAAATATCCTATCCGTAACATCAGTAAACTTTCACTGGAGTGGCAGTCAAAATAGTTTCACTTGAGCACAATGAGGATGCATCACCAGGATATTTCAATTTGGTATGTCATGTCACATTTTTATAGTTATAGCTGGTTGGTATGTAGAAAAATGGGAAGAAAATGTTTGAAATATTTTTTGTATGTGATTTTTTTATTTCAGTATATTTCTTTTGGGTTCTGCTGCAGTCCTCTACCTGATCTCATCCCAGTTCCAATCTGCAGCACAAGCATTAAACGCATCATGGGTTTACAGACTGTTTGCAAACCTTTTAGGATATGGAGTTGTATTCATTCCTGGATACATCATCATTAAGTATATTCATCGAATCAATTACATTGATAGATCTCGTAAGCAAAAATCAAAATCATCTTTAACCTGAAACATTATTCCTAGCCCTAACATTACATGAAAACCCTGTCATTGTCATCACTTCCATTATTACAGATAAAGGCTGCTTATGGCCATTAGTACGGCAATGCATTTATGGACAGGACGGAGAGCTAATTCCCTCCTCAGACCCATCCTTAGCTTCCAGTTCCAAAGCTGGAGGAGGAGATGGGCCACAGGGGCATGGCTTTACATTGTCAAAAGGAACTATCCTCCTAATTTACTGCTTTGCTGGTCTCCAAGCAAGTTACTTGGTTTGGGGGCTGCTCCAGGAGAAAATTATGACGCAGACATATGGAGATGGAGAAAACTTTCGGGATTCCCAGTTTCTTGTGTTTATAAACAGGATCTTGGCATTGGTCATTGCTTGGACGTATCTTGCAATTTATGAAAGAGGAACTATTAAATCTTTGAAAGAAGCACCATTGTACAAATATTCGTACTGCGCTTTTTCCAACATTATGAGCTCATGGTTTCAGTATGAAGCCTTGAAATTCGTGAGCTTCCCTACTCAGGTATGACAATAATTATTAATAATTATTTCAGCCGAAGAAACTATAGCTTAAGATTAAAATGTAATATTATATTATAGGTTCTGGCAAAGTCTTGTAAAATAATTCCAGTCATGATGATGGGAAAAGTTATTTCGCGACAGACATACGAATTTTATGAATACTTTACTGCAGTACTGATGTCATTGGGTATGGTGCTGTTCCTTAGTGGGAGTAGTGATTACATCAAGACAGGCGTGGAAGCAGCAGACGTAACAACATCCGGATTATCAGGACTGATTATTTTGACTTTCTACATGGTTTTTGATTCCTTCACATCCAATTGGCAAAGTGAATTGTTTCGGGTGTATAAAGTGTCATCAGTAAGGATGATGGCGGGTGTCAACCTCTTTTCTTGCCTACTTACTGGAGTTTCGCTTCTCCAGCAAGGAACCATGTTTGAATCTGTGGGATTTATGCTTGAAGTAAGCTTCACTTATCTATTAAACATCGACACAAAGAAACCTGAATCTAATGTGGGTGCACAATTTATATATTATTATGATTTTTTATAACAGCACACTGACTTTGCAGTTGACTGCATGATTTTATCCATTTGCTCAGCAGTTGGCCAACTATTTATATACTACACTATTGAAACATTTGGTGCTGTAATTTTTATTATTATTATGACGATACGCCAGGTAATGCACATTTTAAATTTATTATTATCTTAAATTTTGTTCTGGAATTGAAAATTGAACTTTTCCGTGATTATTTTCCAGGCCATGGCAGTTTTACTCTCCTGTATTATGTACAGTCACCCGATCAGTGCAATTGGAATTATCGGGGTCACTGTTGTCTTTGTCAGTGTATTTTTGAGAACCTACTGTGCTTACAGACTGAAGCAAATAAGAAGAACTAAAGGAGCACCGTCCTCTTCCAATCTTGGCTCTGGAACAAAAGTCTAGTGATAATGATCTTCTTATGGTGGGGAATGTTTGCATGTTTGTGGCTCAAAAAATGTTACAAGAGGCAATTTTTATTAGTTGACTGTTGCTAATTAGTTGCTTTAAATTATTGTTAATTATTACAAAGTTACAAACAACTTGCGTTTTTATTTATTTGAAAATATATACTACTTACAACTTATACACGTGTGTTACAAATTTTTAGGCGTTTATAACTAAATATAAAATATAATACACTTGAATAAAGTCACATATTTAAAGTCCTGAACGTTGGGTAAACCCAATTCCTAACACGAAACAGTAAAAAATTTCAATTCCTTGAAAAACAAACATGATTGAAGTCAAGATTATCTCAATTCGTAAAATATATGTTTGCCAGAGTAGCATGTAGACTGTAGCAAAAACACAAGGTATGGTTAACCCAAAGCAGGCAAAGATTGGCACTTGTCTCTCTGTCAAATTCCCATTACGTCCGAGTTGAATTCGAAGAAGCTCCAGTATTAATGCAAGAACAACGATGAGTATGTCACAAGTCAAGTATGAGCCGGGGTAAGGTAAGTAGACGATTTTGAAGATGTAGAGGGCGACCTCCGCTATCGTGAAAATTAAGAGATACCACAAGTTGAAGAAGGTGAATATCTGGAAGAATGTTGATGAATGCATTTTTCATGGTTTCCTTGCTTCTTTAGCCTGAAATTAAACAAGTGTATAATGCAATTCAGTTATTAATGTTCAGTTTACTTTGATTTACACATGGTTAGAGCGTAAGGCAAAACGTAATAATAGTCTCTACCTATGCAAATGGTTTTCACTCTTGATGCCGTTTCGAATCTACCATGAAAATCCTGTTTAACTCAATCTTTATTGTCTGCTACTGTTTTTGAGAACAATATTGAAAGGTTCATGGCTTCATGAGTTGACAGCATTGCATTGCATCATGTGCTTGATCGATTTTTACTTTGTTTTGCTCCCACGTTATCATGACATCCGCATCCATATTTCTTCCAGGCTGGCTGACCACCGAAGACGTATGCCAAATGGGCATTTTAGTCCCAATGGATTTTAACCTTTAGATGTGATAGTAAAAGAGTACCCAAATGCGCAAGCAAATGCAGATGCCGCTAGAACGAAGTTGAGCATCATCTTCAATGAGCTTTTGCATGAATCAGTGACAGTTGGTGATGTCAAGTCAAGCTTCTGTGTGTGCCGCTTGCATGCGATGCGATACAAGTACATAACATTATTATTGTGCTTTTCATTTCTAGTCATAGTCATCCAATCTTGTTATTGAAGCTCTTGAGTGAGTCATCATTAGTAATCAAATAGCTGAACAATGAAGAAGAGCAAAAAAGAGCAAACATCCATACTCTATAATACGCATACTTATACTTCAACACGAAACGAAGTACTGCATTGTACATATGTATGCATGTATCAGACCCTAAACAATGGAAATATGAGAAGGATATTATTTGAAGCATTGAATCATCTTGGTCCGTTACTACAATGTTGTAATGAGAAGGGGTGACCATACATTGCATTGATATAAGTTTATAAGAATGCTAGCTCGTTTTCTCCGTTACCGGTTATTTCATCGTAAGAATTTACATCGTCGTGCTATTTCATAGTCTTATACGCCATCGTACGGTCACCTCATCGTAGCCCTATTATGACAATTATCCGTTTCATCGTATTCATTTTTTGGAAGTTAGCCGTTTCATCGTATCCTAATTTCAAAAGAAATCCTTTTCATCGTATGGATACGATGAAAGGTACAAAAATCAATAAGTGTATTGAAATTCTATTTTCGTTTTTTAGAACCAATCAAGTCATAGCAAATAGTCAACATTCATTTTTGTTTCTTTAGGGTTTCATGCGTACCCTGTAATTTGTGTATTAATATATAACATTCAGAGCGAAAGAGGACTTGCAATTCACATCTATTTTTACAAAAGTCATTATATGGTTTTCTTCATGGTTTTTACTCTGTGTACATCTTTCACTGTGTAAAACATGGCTTTGTGATAAACTACCAAAACTCAACACATATATCTATACTATTCATTGACTTCAAGAAGATGGATGGGTATTGCCATTGTGTTAGGCTGTGTGTTAGAGAAATATTTCAATATTACCGCAAGTAAATTAGCTTTGCATTTGAATCCTGAAATAGTACTAATGAATTTTGAGAACGCGGCAATTGTTGCACTACTTGACACTTTTCCCAACTCAAACCATTATTTTCATTTCACACAAAATCTGTAAAAAAATCTTAATTTGCAAAACGAATTTCACTTAATTTTGTAAAGGTACATACTCATACGTAGTTTTTTGCCAGGAATAGTTGTGAAACAGACTTTTAGCATACTTAAGGAATCATGCTCAGGTCCAGCACATTCAACTGCAGACTTCAAAAGTTTTTGCGATTATATGACACGATGATTTTGATACAACCATAACTTTATGTCTCAAAAATAAAAATAAAAACGTTGTAGCATTACCTAGACCTACAATTTCGTGGTTTTATGGGTAAAAAATCAATCTTAAATCTGAATTTTTAACTATTAGTACATTGTTGGTGGTGATGGTTCAATATGTATGTTGATCATCATTTATCCTCAGCCAAAATTAAATTTAACAACTGAATGATTTCTTGATAATCTAACAATTTTTTATTAAATTTACAGTTATAGTCACACTGAATTTTAATTCTTTGTTTATGAACTTAAGTTAATGCATAATACATGAAATGAAATGAATTACCATGCTAAATACATGGAAAATTAATACTCCCCGTTTAAACCCATTTAAACCCATTATACCTCACAAAACCCGTGCCCAGTGGGTTCTAGCGTTAAAGCCCAGGGTTTTAACCTAGTCCATGTCTGAGAAATATCAGTGTATAAGTGTTTAAAAATTCTAAAAAAAATTCTAGCGTTAAAATTTTAAAAAGCTATAGTTCAAATATTGTACAGCGCTTGCATAACGTTGGTATGACTTGTGTTTTTTTCTCTTCAGTTATCTTTTAAACCGTTGATATTTGTTATGTTGATGTCTTGGTGTGTAAAAACATGAAGAAAACCAAAGTAAATACATATAAAGTCATTACGTTTGTAAAAATAGATGTGAATTGCAAGTCCTCTTTCGCTCTGAATGTCATATATTAATACACAAGTTACAGGGTACCCAGTACCCATGAAATCCGAAAGAAACAAGAATGAATGTTGACTACGCTATTTGCTATGACTTGATTGGTTCTAAAAAACGAAAATAGAATTTCAATAAACTTATTGATTGTTGTACCTTTCATCGTATCCATACGATGAAAAGGATATCTTTTGAAATTAGGATACTATGAAACGGCTAACTTCCAAAAAATGAATACGATGAAACGGATAATTGTTATAATATGGCTACGATGAGGTGACCGTACGATGGCGTATAAGACTATGAAATAGCACGACGATGTAAACTCATACGATGAAAAAGCCTACAATCGTTTTCTCACCGGGTTCTCTGTGTAGTGGTTTATACATATGTATATACATATAACTAAAACCCATTGTGTATTTGATTTTATTCTAGAGCGTTAGAAGCTAGGGCTTCGTCGGAGTCGGAATGAAATTCCATTATTGCATGCATACTACGTAACATGTACATTCCTTCACCCTAATACCTAAACCGATACATAAATACATATAGCTAATATATACTTTATGTATCCTTCTTAGCAATGGAATAGATGAGA
The DNA here is from genome assembly GCA_964034955.1 of Orchesella flavescens. Lineage (NCBI taxonomy): Eukaryota > Metazoa > Arthropoda > Collembola > Entomobryomorpha > Orchesellidae > Orchesella > Orchesella flavescens. The sequence continues at coordinate 4,026,831 of OZ035957.1, read as the reverse complement.
ATGAGCAGTAGTATTGTTATGAATGATGATTCAAATCAAGAGGATGAGCACACCTGGAAAACTTCTACAAACTAGTAGTGTAGTATAATAGTAATGTAATGTTACAGGAAGGGAGATTTTTGGATTGAATGAAGTTTACCGAATAAACTGTCTCAACAAACATCATCAAGAATTTGTTTTTTTGCATTGCCATCCACTCTACATTTAAAAAAAAAGAAGATTTGAATGAGACAAGGGACAAAAGGGATCCACTTCTACTTTTTTATTTTATTTCCGTGTGCACCCTTATATTAATGTGTGGCTTCCCCTTGTTTGATTCTGGACACTTCGACAACTCTGAGCTTCAAATGTCCGTTACGTAGCCATTTCTAATATATTTTGTGACAGTTTCAACGAGCTTGATAGTTTTAATAATACAGCGAATAATAATATATTTTATTAATAAAAATCATGGACAACCTCCTCTCTAAAACAATCTACCTCTGCATTTTGCTAGCTAATTGTTGGCAATGTAAGTAAAACGAGAATAATAATAATTACTTTATTCATTCGGAAATGTTTTGATCATAATCATAATCATGCTAACATTTTATCATAGGCTTTGGACAAAGAACGCCAACCATTTCACTCATATCTCAAGAGCAAATTAAAAATATTGGTGGAACGGTGGAGCTTGAGTGTTCTGTACAATATGCCCGAGACTATCCAGTTCTTTGGATTCGTCTTGACAAAGAAACTGGACAAAACCACTTGACCATTTCCTCTGGAAGTACTTTGATCATTCGTGATAGTAGGTTTAGTCTTCGTTATGATCCTACTAGCTCACTGTACACTCTACAAGTTAAAGATTTGCAAGAGACGGATGCTGGAACGTATCAATGTCAAATTTTAATTGGGGTCAGCAACAGAGTTACTGCAAATGTTGATGTCACTGTGAGAATGCCTCCGGTGATATCTGACAACTCAACTAGATCACTGGTTGTTTCTGAAGGACAAAGTATTACGTTAGAATGTTACGCTTCTGGATTTCCTCTTCCAAGAATTTCGTGGAGGAGGGAAAATGATGCCATTCTTCCAACTGGTGGTTCCATTTATAGAGGAAATGTTTTGAAAATTAATGCTGTCAAGTAAGAAAGCCCACAATATATTTTATATGTGGTTTAATAATGCGTACGGTAGACAGGTTCATTTATTCGATTGTTAAACAGGAAGGAAGATCGAGGAACGTATTATTGCGTTGCAGAAAATAGCGTAGGACGCGGTGCCAGAAGGAATATTGCTGTGGAAGTAGAATTCGCACCTGTGATTACAGTACCAAGACCCCGGGTTGGCCAAGCTCTTCAATATGATATGGACTTGCAATGTCATGTAAGTATGTATGTATGTATGGTGTTGGTTAGTTTAGAAGTAGGATAGTGAAAATGATTATTTACATGCAGGTCTGATCCTGTCCTTCTCTCTAATGTCCTTTCATCGTTTACAGGTAATTGCTTATCCACCTCCAGCAATCACTTGGCTTCATAATGACGTGATTTTGAGCAATAATCAGCATTTCAGGTATGCACATTTCCCTCGTACATTCTAAAATGTATTAGATAAGGTGGATATAATATCTTATTATAATTTATAAACGCAGAATTTCTCACTTTGCTACTGCTGATGAGTATACGGACACGACACTTCGGGTAATTACTATTGAAAAGAGACAATATGGACGATATGGATGCAAGGCTGCAAACAAGTTGGGAGTTGATGAAGCTGCTGTTGAACTGTTTGGTAAGATAAGATGTGCTAAACTTAAACTATGCAGATAGTTTAATGTTGTATGCATAATTTGAGCATGAATTACATTACCTAGAACCATTTTACCAAATTCATAATAATTGCTTAGTAGCTAATAATTCATAGCTTTTCTTTTGGCATTTTTCTTTTTATTCGCATCAGGAAGAAATTGCAAATTCAGTTTGGTATATTTGTATTAACTATTCTATTATTAATTTTTTTATTTTCGGGATACTCGGAAGTATCATTATTCTATTATTAATTTGATAATTGATTAATTTGATAATAAATTAATTAATAAATTTAAGGTCAAATTCCATTCAACGTAATTTCTCTAAAACATGACATTGACATTGACCTATATATGAAATTGATTATAAAAATTTCTACTCAAATTCTGCCGGCGTTAAAGCCATCATATTTAAATAAATGCTTAATTGAAGTTACTAGATTTTTAATTTGAAATTATGCAAAAAACTACTAGTTTTTAATTTGGAATAATTATGTAAAGAGCTACTAATTTAATATTTATGATAATATTATGTAAATATATATATATTATATATATGCATAAATATAAAATGTGTTGTCTTTGTGAGCTTTCTCTAATTGTGATTTTTTTTTGAAATGTTTTAATTGTTGTCTTTTAATTGTTTTAATTGTCGGTGTTTAGAGACTGTCGTGCCAGGTGAGTATAGCATTAATTTTTATGTATTTAATTTTTTTAGTATCTAGTATTGTTCAATCTGGTGATTTATTTTTTACTGTTTCCGTCTGTCCGCAAAAGTTTGTCCTCCCAGTTGTGGGTTGACTTACTATGGAGGGGCCGTTTCCACCTCAGCCACATTCAGCATGGTTTTTGTGACATTTTTCGCCACTTTAATTTGGTAAATTCAATTTTAATGTAGCTAATACATAGATATATATAGCTTATAATTGATGTATTGTATGAGTTAATAATTATTATCATGCATTTATGTGTATACCTACTTAAAATATTTAAAATATAAATGAGTTAGTTGTAGCATTATGTGGTAGTATGGCTAAAAAATAATAATTACCCTTTTCAGAATCTTCGATTCCAGATAATCGATACAGGCAGCGTCTAATACCTGAAACCAATTTACTATGGAACTGGTTTGGAATCACGTCAATGGTCAGCTCTTCTTCTTCGGCAACTATCATCATCTCAGGCCCTTGCTTAAGATCAAGTCTGTCTTTCATCATCATTACATTCCCATTATTGTTATCTCTTATATACTTTATGAATAATTTCACTGGACTTACTTGCATTCCAAAAAACTCATGTATTTAATAATTATTTGCACATATGAAACATTGACTTTAGTATTCCGTTAAGAAGTGCTTTAATTTAGACTTAAGTTTTTACATTTATTCAATTTTTTTGTATGTTCAACTTAATTAGGGGAGTTGTCACTCAATAGCTGAAACAAAAGTGTTCATTACCCATAACAAAACAAAGAAAAACAAAGCTACGCGCAGTCGGACAGTATTTTTAAAGCTCTAACTACAATACAAGTCGTAGATAATTAATTATTTATGTGTGCAGGAACAAAAACCAAACCGGTGAATTAACTCTGATTTTTATACACATACAACATATAAGATTTAAGAAGACGCTACAAACTACTATTGTAGTGTTCTTTTTAGTTTTACGTAAAATTATTATTTGAATAAATTGTTAATATTTGCATTTGTTTTTTAGGATTAAAAATTTTTAATTTAAAATCCATTTTTATATAAGCAGATAAGCATTATATATATCTTCCTGATTCTGATTCTATCAGAAAAGGGAAATAATTAATTTAGGGAAACCTCAAGAATGAAGTTTTGTACTTTACATGTTTTGTTGCTGACGATACAGACACGTACAGAAATGAAATTTTATATATTACGAAAAGTGAAATTATAAAAATTAGAGACATTTGTCTGCTGATGTACTTAAATTAAATTAATTGTAATATGTGATAGCAAACTCATTCGCCATAATAATGAACAAATGATGAATAACAATTGAAAATAAAGATTTATGCTACAATCTTTGGATTTTCCTAATTCGATTGAAATTTTTTGCTTCCAAATTTAACCTAATTTACCAAATACCTTATTGTAATTGGTCAATTTTTCCTCAATATCTTCAGATACAAATCATAATGCTTGTACTCCTTGAAACTCCAAAGACAGATCGAAAAAAATTGAAAGATGATCTGAATGACAGGCTAATTTAATGATTGCTATCATTGAAAATGTCAACTCATATCTGATGAAATTATTTATATCTTTTCTTCACCTGAATATCAATGACTTTGTTCCAATTTTAAAATCCAAAAAAAAATTGTCTTTATATCAAATGCATGCCAATTGTCAATAAAAGAATATTTATGTAATATATCTTTGTCTTCTATTTGTTCAAATTTATTGGAGTCTGTATATTATATACCTATAATGTAGTATAATACTTATGCAAACATAATCATAAGTAAATGCTTTCATTCTTCTTTGCAAGTTAAATCATGTTGATGATGTCTTGAATACATTAAAAGAATATTGATATCTGTCATCTTGAGCAAAGTGACAGTTCCAGTTTGACGAAAATGGAGATGGAGGAGTTTATGATAGCACTTGTCGATAAGCAAGACACTAAAAAAGATAAAGTAAGACTGACTGACCTTGTTTCGTCTCACCATTATATTATATTATTGAGCTGAGATTTTCCAATGTTAAGAACTACTTTTATTGTTATCACACGCTATCAGATTTTACGCCAGTGCTACTTGCATATCACATACTTCAGGAGAAAATGAATGGGTCCAAATTCGGAGTTGAATGATGGATGCCCTGATGATTTCATGATGATAAGTAAATGTGATTCGCTAAAGTATGTTTGATTGACTACCATGAGAAGAGCAATACATTATATATGTTATATGTCTTGCATCATTGCAATGCATTGCTGTATAAAAATGAGCATGAATGTATGTACCATGTATCTGAGTTTCTTACGGGTAGATGGTAGAATAGAATATGTAGATAAAAATCTGGAAGAGATGGAGAATTGATATGTGTCACAAATAGTGGACTGAGGATCTGATGATGACACAGATATGTCAACTAGATATAAAATCAAATCTCTGATCTCAAATCTTTACCCATTTACTTTTACTCAATTGTTTAAAGCATATGAATCATCTAAAATCCCATATAATATATATATACTACATTCTTTTCTAGTTTTTAGTAAAAATTAAAGTCAACAAAATAAGCTGCAAGAATAAGGGGATGCATGAATATCAGAATGAGTATTACTTCGTTTTCATTTATTCACACATTTCAAAATTTTGATATTATACCATTCCTTGGATTATATAATATGTAGCCAATTTGGGCTAAGCAAAATCTATTTGAGATGCAATTTATTTGTCTTATGGGGATGTTTTTATTGGAAGTTAGATGCTGCATAGTGGCAATTCCGAATGAAATGGCAAGTGCAAAGTGGAACACAGAAATTTTAACTGAAACAAGCTTGTTGTGAGCCCCACAATTTTATGTACACACTTTAGTTCTTAATGACACCGATTGTGCGCTCAAATCATATAAATATTTAAATGTTCTCTTTACACGTAATATGACAGAATTATTGACATCCCTTTTGTAGTTACCGACTTGATAAATACCCATATATTCATTATTCCATTCCAGATTTTATCAGCAAGTAAAATACTGATTTAAACGTTTCATTTTATACAAGTGTACACCTACCCTACATTGTAAAAGGAAGCTTAAGAGATAAAATATTTCTTTATTCGTATTAGTAGCATCAGAAGATTATTTAAATCATTCCATGTAATATCTCACTTGCCAGTAATCATGTCACAGTTATTGTACCACAAAATATGTTCTCTCGATTAATACCTATAAGCTCTACCATCAACCATACCAGGTTTAGAATCGATTCTTTACTAAATCTTTTCGAGGGTTTACGAAACAACGAAAGGGTTTCCAGTTCAAAAAACATTACTTTTTTTAAGAAGACATCTCTCTCAAAAAAATTTTATAAAGTAGTAGCCATTAACATTCTTGACCCGATTCGATATCCTTTGTCGAGTAAAAGAATACTTTTAAACTTTTATATATAAAATCCAAGAACATATAAAAATATTTTATTGTTACCCTTTTTAAAAAAAGGTAGTCAGTCAGTCCTCTCTTTTCTCTCAGCTGGATGAATTATTCAGATATTTTTATACGCATATTACGTACGAAAATCGCTGAAAGGATTATATAAAGATGGACGGAATTAATAAAAGTCACGACACAGATCATACAAATAGGTATTACTAGAGAAGAAAAATGCAATCGTTCAAATACAAACTGATCCCTTTTCCCCTTTACCTTCATAACCTTTTCGGTTTCAACAAATCTCTTCACGAGAATATGTCGTAATGCATCATGGGCATATTTATCGAAACCAATATAATATTAAATTTTTTTGATATGAAGACCAAGACGACAAGACAAGTGTTTTCATACCTTTCATGATGATATGATATGATGCATACTTATATAATATTATGGGAAGAGATGAGAGAAAGAGACAGCAGTGAGAGATAGAGCTTTAAACATTTTCCAAAGTCGTAAACTTGTTTTTCTAAAGACTTAGCGTGAAATAGGAGGCATGTTAACACATGATAAGATTATGGTCGTGGTCGTCATATCTTTTAAAGAGAGAAGCTGTATTTATAATGTGGGGGGAAAATACTTTATCCTAACCTACATAATATAATACATACATAAAACTGTAGAACGAATGAACGAACCATCCTGTTTGAAAGCATCAATTCTTTTTCATATCATTTTTTGATTCTTCCAGACGTGGAGGAGCCGCACGAACATTTGTGTACGGAACGGATACAGATTACTTTTTTTTGTCTTCTTCAGGAACTCTCCTTGGTCTCGGTCTTCTTCGCATAAATTTAAAATGGTTTTCTATTGACGCTCCGTTTTACTTTACTCACTGAAAGTGCACTGATGATGATTGGAATTTGGAATGTGAAAAATTTGCGCAGCAAGTGAGTGAATAGTATAAAGCTCAACTGTTTGATTCTATGAGCGGCTTCCTTTACTCAACCGGAATGTTTAGGTCAAGGGGCATTGAGATACGACCCCCAACTCTAGAGCCACCTGCTGCTCCTCTGAATCATAAATCCCGATTCCTATAATATGCATATCATCACCACCGCGTGCTATCTACATTCATTATTTTCGCAGCTCATTCGTTTTTCTTTGAGATTCCTTTTCTTTGGTTGATTCAAGAATCAAGCGTGGTATGTTATGTTGCGTTGCCACTAAGTCTAGTTTGTCCAGAGAGAGAGATCAGTTGGTCACCTTTTTTTTCTTACGTCGGCATCTCTCATGTGTGTGCTCTCAGATCATGCAACCCTATTTGTATCTCCACTCCACGCTCCATGCTTCTGACGAGACTGCTGCTGTTCATAAATGAAAATTGAATGTGAAAGAATTCCTCTCTCTTAATCTTAGTACATTTTACAGATTCTCACACCTTCCTGGGGTTTTGTGTACGTGCGTGCATGTTACATATTTACTGATATGGCCACAACTACTAACTACCAAAAACACCACAACTCTTTTACTCAAGAATTTTGGCTGTTTTTTTGGTGTCACTCATAAAACTCCATTGGAGGAGCTGCTTCATTGAACATTCCATTTAGTAGAAAATTTGCAATATCACGTCAACTAAACCCTCACCTTTGATCGATTGCTGTTGTTTTGTATCGATGCATTTAATTTTGTTTTTGCAACAAAGCCACAAAATGTGTCGGAAGTTCTGCATGTTGTACATCAAAATCAAGATCAAAAATCAAGTATGCTATCTGACGATGACGTTTGTATTCCTACTTACTTCTCTCAGGTAAACTCAAAGCTCCAAAGTTCCAACCCCAAGTCAACCCCTTCTTTTTATCTCATTGGTATGCAACTCACAGAGTTCGGTACGCGTTTCTCTCCTTTTTAAGATGATGCCGCATATTAAACCAAAGAGTTATAATGTACACAACACAAGACACACCGGCTAACAGTGTTTATTGAGATGTTATAATTATCGTTTCTTTTTCATACCGCACTGTCCACAATCTGCTACTCCTCCTCTTCTTCTTCTCAATCACTATCACTATCTCACTCCATTCGAACTCACTCTCCGCTTTTGTATAAATAATAAACTAAAGAGAGAAGCAGATTGATACAAAAGGTAAATAAATACAGAGAGATGGGGCTGAAGTGGCAATGACTGACAGATCCCTTGACAGCCGACTTTGGCTCAAAGAGAAACGGAGAAAAAAGAAAGTAAAATAGGAAGCCTTGATTCTCCAACAACGCAACGCAATATAACATAACACAACGTCAAATTATAATATGTATGTGTGCTCACAAAGATTAAGAGCAACTAAAGAGCACGAATCAACTTTGAGGGAGGAATAAAAAAAAGAGTCATTTAAAAGAGATCAAGAATTCCAAGATGGAGTGCGAGTGTGAGTGAAGTGGAGGAGCTTAAGAAAATCTTTTGCTCGGCTTGAAATACAAAAGAGTAGCTCAGTTCTTCTCATTGATTTTTTTTTCATTCCTTCTTTCAAGGAATGAAATGATACATACATAAGAAGTTGAGGTGGTAGAGAGAATGTGAACAACAGCAAAAGAAAATTGAAATGTTATTGTTAACATTAGATTTCAAGATGATAAGTATTCATATTCATATCACTTATTCCGCTGGGCTCATTTCATACCACAAACCAAAACCAAACCACAAAACCTCACTATTTACTAGATCAACAACAAAGTAAAAAAACATAATCAGTGCTAAATGAATAGCTCCTTATTAGCTTAAAGTAAATCATTTCAAAGTGAAGGGATGGGATGATATGAATATGACTCACTCGTAATGAAACATGCCGACTCAATATATAACTTTTTCCTTGAAGTTTTTTTCTCATAGAGGAATATCAAATGAAACGTTGAATTGTTGAATTGAGATGGGATAAGATGTGATGTGATGTACTTACTTATGTACATATTTTTGGTAGATTATAAAAAAAAGAGTGTGTTGTGTAGAGTAGAGTGGATTGGATTGGATATGAGCAGTTGTCAGCCTCATGTCAAAGAAATGTAGGGAAATATCATGGAAAAAGTCAAAATAGAAGGAGTTCGGCAGTCTTTGATCGTCATTGAGAGATGTCAGTATTACACTCGGACGTTGGTTTGTCTGTCCCTCTAATCTTATGTAAAAATCATGAGAGTTTTGTGCCGCATCTGAAAGAATGAAAAATATGCACTCAAACCAAAATACATAAAAATATGTTTTATATCTTAAACTACCTTTGTATACTTTACATCCATTTAGGAAAGCCGTTCATGACATTTGCACGATTGATAACTCCATTCCTTTTCACAATCACAATGTTAGAAGGGAAGCAGGAATATATATTTACTGTTTGTTTTGCTTCATTTTAGGTAGCTCCCTTTGTGAACTTATATTATAATATTCCAGGTATTTTATACAATCAAAAAGTCTTCGCTCTTTCGAAAAAAAACATAATATTACATTTGCATTTTCACAGTGCACAGCGATGCCTTCTTGTTCTTTCTTATGTCACATCAAATATGGTGTGTGTTTGTGTGTGTGATTCGCAGAGTTTCACTCTCCTTTTGGATCCACTCTATCCATCCATCCATTGCCTTGTGTATATTTATGATGGATTAGCCATTTCCTCGTTCATCATCACTTTTCAGTCTTTTGAAAGAGTGCGACTTTTTATGATTTCGACAGTTTCTACCAGTTCCCTTTCCATAAGTAACAAACTGAGCTTACTACCACTACCCTTCAAATTACATACCTCCATTCACATTCTCACACAAAAGTTTGTTTTTGTGCGTGACTCCTCTGATTGCATATTTACATGTTGGTTGTTTGTGGTACATGATGTCAAATATGAGGTTTGGAAATGATGGAAAATCTATTGTATAACATCTCTCATAGAATGTACAAGTAAGTCCGCTTGATGTTGACTTTTTGTATACGCAATAATGCAACCCTTTTTACCCTAAAATTCTAAAAACCTTCTTCATCATCATCATCGTCATCATCACATGTAAAAACAAATGATAAACGAGGAGAGCGAGTTCAAGTCTCTTTTCGTTTTCCATTCCATTCAGGGCGTCACTTTTCATATCAAAGTTTTGGAAAGGTTAAAATGCGAGAAGCATTAAGATATATACCTATTCTACATTGTTATAAATATATTATTCAAAACTCGGTACTGTCAAAGACTTTTTTCCTTTTGTCCTAGTAATAATCATGTAAGTCACAGGGGGAGTTGTGAGTAGAGATTCATTATTCTTCCTTTGAAGGATGAATTTTTTTTACCTGACTCTGACATTCATAATGGCACGCATAATATTTACTAAGAGGAAAAAACTCTGAGGCTGTTTTGTATAAATGATGAAACAATCTCAGAAATTCAAACTATTTCTTTCGTTCTACTGATATGCTTTCCGATCAAATGAAAAGTCAAACAATCAAGTTGACTGGTCTGTTTCTATATTATTATTAATAATATAAATATATATTACGCTGGTTTGTTGGTACAGAGCACTCCACTCCAATCCACTTTCCATATCATCCTAACTTGATACAGGGTTTGAATGGCTGTCACAAATGCAAGATTGATCTGTGTTCTGATCTCTTTTTTTGGTAGAATAGATACATACTGCTTTTTATGAGTTGTATACGTGCCGCCGTGCCGTGATATGATGTGATATGATGAGATAGTATTGGAATGATGGATACTGACCAAACTAGAGAAATATTTCAGGTTGTGATAGTTGGTTTTGGTTTGACACTTGTGAAATAAATATTTGAAGCAATACGAAGCGACGATATTGTCGCGTTCTTATGACACAAGATTTGGGGTATGTTAGATGCTGCCATCAAATTCCATCAAAAACGTATAAAGATACTTATGCATAGGTTCCATGTTCCATGACTCCACCGTTCGTTTTTGTCCAATTATCTAAATTTCATTCTTCAACTCTTTCATACTTATCATAACCTTTAAAAATGTCACAACAAATCTTACCGAGTTGATTTCCCTCAAAATATTTCTCATCTGTAACTGTCCAATACTGTACATTCTAAACTGAAATATCAGTTCATCTTCTTTGTTAAAATGTCTGTCCTTTTTTTACTGATGCTGATCTTTATGAATTATGAACGGCGAGTCACGAGAGAACTTTCATTTGGGAACTGTACTTTACACAAATTTCCAGGAAGTTAAAATAAAATTTTGGACAAACATCCAAACATCCCTTTATTAAATATCCGTTAAATTTTTTATACATTCAAATTTCACATTAACTGGCCCAGTTTCATTTGGGATAACGATAACGGTGAACGGGGGCACACTTACTTTTTTTGCCATGATGTAAGAAAAAATTTCCTCTAAAAACCTCTGGAACATTTTTTGATGGACAAACACAAACCCTGTTAGTTTGACGATTACAGGCTATTTAGCACTATTGTGGTGGGACAAGGAGCACATGTCCGTTTTATTGCGTTTATATTATTATATTGTAGCAATATAAATGCCACGGTACGACTATGACCTACGTACGTATCAAAAAGGGCTCGTGTTTGGAAAGTGAGTTTCTCAGAGGAATGAAAAAGTTTAAAACTGGGTGCACTACGTCTTGTACAATTAAATTGTAAAATATGAGAAAGGACAGGGGACCTGCGCCCTGGTCACCCACCCATGCGCTCCGTTGCTGTAAAAGTGTATTATATAGCATATCATAAATGAATGGTTGGTTCGTTGGTTGTCGAGCTTCCTGTTGGGTGCGTGCGGTTTTTATTGCTTGTTGGTTAATCGGCTCAAAACATTGTAAAGGTTGTGAATGAAAGTTGTCACAAAGGGTAATAAAATCATAAAAATTGAAATTTAATGTTCATAAATATAAAATCCAAAAAAGGAAGGGAAAATAAAAGGACACACATTTTAAAGTGTTTTGAACGCATCCAAAAAATTGATGATGATAAGGATTTAAGGCTTGTTTGGGATGAGAAGCTGTGAAAAATTTACAAAGGTTCAACAAACACCAGAAAGAATCAATGAGGTTGATTGGTATTGGTATTGGTGATGGACATGGACACAAAATGTGAAAAGTGACGCAAGGAAAGTGTGATGTGCCATGTTTTTACTCGTACTCTGTAAAGCTACAGATTTGTCACTCTTCTTTTATTACTTCATTTGTTCAAACAATGAGAAGCAAGAGTAATATAAAGTTTAATCCCACCCAAAAAAGGATCTCCGTGTGATAGCATAAAGTATGTATGAAGGTACCGTTTTGTTTCTTTGTTTGTATCGTGTATAATATGGTCATTGATCCTTCCATTTATTTCCATTCAATAAAATTTTGCATTCATTCCAACGGAAGGAGAGTGAGAAGACCACCACCATTTGATAAATGTCAATAGTTCACTGTTTCCTTTCAGGACCAAACTTTTTTCATTCAGAACTCAGTTTAGTTGGCATTATGATTATGATGGTGATACCACCCATTTGTATTCAGTAGCTGAATTCTGGCTTGTTTGTACTTTAAATTTTAAATTTATAAATGACAGTTTTATTGATAAAATCAGGATTTTTCGGTTATAATGTTTGGCATGTGCCCAACGTCATCACCAGAACGAGAGACCACCCCATGAAAAACTAATAATAATCAAATAAAGAGTTCACGATGATTTGATGAACCCACATATTTGAAATTAGTGCAACTAATACGTCGTTTTTAAGTTAAATAAATATTTATTCAAAATGGTTCTAATGTAGATGAGATTGCCGAATGGATTGCACTTAATAAGGCGAACTTTGATAATTGTAGCATTTAAAAGAAATTAAATGCTTTCTACTTTTTCAAAAATATCTATAAAAAACCTTTTCGTAGTTTAGTCCTATATCTATTTCCCTTAGGCTGTACCATATAAATATTCATTGAATGAACTCAACTCGACTATTGCCATTCCTATTTCAATTTCAATAGTTCAAACATCGCATCGCACACTGCCATATGACGCTTTAAATTGGAAGCAACGGTGGGCGTGTAGGAAGGAACACATTCATAACCTTCTCTTTATTATTCCGGCAATGGGATGATAACTATATAAAGATTTTTAAATGTCAATGTTAGCTTTAAAATTGACAATGAGGTTTGCCCGTTCACACGCAATATGAACGGCTGGAGGGATCATTACAAAAGAATGCTTTTTTGTTGGGTGATGTCTCAATTTATATTTTTAAAAACTTTTATTCATTATACAAAGTTCTTTTTGCATAAAAAAAAAGCACACATAAGCCGTTTTAACAATCGTATATAAGGATGACTATTATTATCAAATAGAAAAGAGGAGTTGTAAAAACTGGATTCATTTCTAAAATATTTCATACTCAATGTTTTTCCATTGTCCTCTCTTGTTCACGCAGTTTGTTCCCTGGAGTGTTTTATGCACAAGTTTCAAAATAGAAAATACAAAACTGGGCGGATCTCACCACCATGCTTCTTTCCAGAGATTATTCCCAAAGTTTTGCAACAAAAAAGGGGTTAGAGTCGTCGTTTTGACTTTTTTGTTTGGAATCTATCCAAAATACGAAGTTGTACTTAATGTATTTAAACTATTTAAAACTTTTATTATAGTGTACGACAATTTACGCAATACCAGAATCTGGGCAAAGAGAGTGATGATATCTACTACTTCTGTTCATTTATTAAGTTTACGTATTTTCTATGATGAACGTCTAACTAATATAAGTTGTCATCAATCCCACAATTCATATTTATGTATTTAAATGGGAATAATTTCTTCAAAGAGCTAAACCAAGTAAAATATTCATGTCTTATCATCTGTGTAAATGCAATTACTGGTATGTTATGGGATATATAGGTGTTCAAGCGAACAAAGTTCACTTTTAAAGATGTGGTTTATGGCATGGATGGACTAAACCCTCAATGTCAAATGTAGTGCTTGTACTCACTAATACTACCCTCAGCAGCTTGTTTCAAATTGTTTGAAATCAATTGAAAAATATATCGGTACTTTGCTTAAGTGAGCAGAAACGTTTGAGACTACTTAATGTAATTGAGATATGAACTGAGGGGGCAAAGATGTCTTGTGCCGAACAATAGCCTCTTGTGTAATGCTTGCACAAGCGAAAAACTAACAAACTTTATCATCTGCCGTTCCATATTATCTTACATTTTTCTTTTGTACCAAACCAAAACCAACTACATCACAATTACAAGTTCAAAATCTGGACCGTAAGCAAAAACATAAGCATAGTGCATGCTGCTTCTAGTTTTAAGTATTTAAGAGGGCTTGCTTGCTGAGCTATTATGCCTACTAATCTGCTCAAAAGCTCAGCTTTTACAAAATGCATAAAATGTCCTTGTACAAAAAATCTTCTTATTCATTTCTATGAGATTTAGCTTTTTCTTTACTTTTCATTATTTTCATTGTTTTCTCCTATTTTGTCCCAATTACTGAAAACTTGTGCAAAATGTTTACAGTTTTTGTCCAGGACCAGCAGCAGGTACCTCATCCAGAGAGAGGTATCACTCCACAACAAAGGAAACATCTCGTTTGACAACTTCATCTGTTCTCACAACATTTACGGATCGGACACTCCAGGGGTCCGGTACAGAAAACAACCGTGTGCTACTATAGCAAGACCCATGGTTGAGTTAGGGCATACAAATTTTTAAGGGTCACTTCTTACGTAACCGTAACCTGAATAAAGACTTTTTTGTATCTTCTTGTTAAAAGAGACGTCCGACTGATGCTGCCTAAAATCAGAATCGGAATTTTGGTTCTCATCCCATTGCCCATGTTTCATGTTTTAAAAGAGGCTTGAGCTGCTTGTAAAACGCAAAGAACATGCTCAACAATTGATTTCAATGCATTAAAACAATCATGTTATTATATTATAAGGAATGGAAAAGGCAAGCCAACTGCCGCAGCTTTGCAACTGTCTCGGAGACACTTTTGGCTTGGAAATTGGAACGAAACAATAATTCAATTCAGGATTCCCAATAATAAAGATGACCAGCACGCAGCAGCTTTCCTGAAATCAAAGCCAAGGCAGCTGCCTTTTAATAGCGTATATAACAATTGATCGAAACTCTGTTGGATTTGACCGGATACAATTCATTTATGTATGTGTTTCTATTCAAACTGAGAGCTTGTGGACAATATCCAATACCCGTTTATTTCCGCTGTCCTCCAGCTATACACTTTTGTGATGAAATAGAGCACACTTTCCATTGTGTTTCATCTGTCATCTGGAATGTTTCTGACCAGGAGTTTCTTTGTTATTTCAAGATTGATTCGAAGTTTAATCTCTGTCCTCGAGGGGATGATTAGAAAATAAGTGTCAAATTTTATTTCATGAATTGGTCCAATTAATAATCTTTGGCATACTTCTGTCACTCATAAAGTCATCGTAGTTCGTAGTCGTCTTCAACCCTGGAATAATGGAGCTCTAAATATGAATGCTTCTCTTTTATTTATACAACTTATTCCCTCCTAAAATGATAATCCTCCTGTTCTGTCGATTTCTATTCTACATCCGTTGATCGTTGATCCAATCCATCAAAACAAGGGAAGTACATATTTTAGTTGAAACCGTTACGTTTTAAATCTAAAGTCTCGCCGTCTGTTTTGGTTCCTTGGCTATTTATTTGAAGTGAAAATGATAACGTTGGCAAAACATACTCGTTCTGTTTACAAAGCATTTCTTTCACTTATGTCAAAAGCTGAAAATTAGGGAAAAGGTCAGTAGGAATCTGGGGTGGAGAATAGTGGAGATCCTATAATATTTATGTAATGATGAAAATTTCTTGGAATTTTTTTTTCTCCCTGCCTCTTTGACCATGGCATAATAATAATGAGGATAGAGACTGAACCTGATGTTTTGTGCTTTCATGGAATTCATATCCCAATCCCAGTAGCCCTTTGCTAGAGGAAAGGGAGCAAATTTTTGGTGTTTATGGGCAAGGCTCTCCTTAAATAATGATGATGTTTTTGTGGGCACGGAATAACCGTCTGAAAATATTTAAAGCAGAGAGAAATTACATGTGTGTGTGTTTATCCACAATCCATAATATTACGTAGATACACGTACACATCCGCTAATTTCCTCCTCAAAAGACCCATCCATCTTTTGCATTCCTATTTAAGTCTCCCTTAAGGTGCCCAGCAAAAACAGGCATTTGTTCCCAATAGAAGAAGCGCTTTATACCAAAAGAATGTACAAATACAACCTTATTGACAATGGCACGAGAAGACGAATGAGTATTTTTCTTTTGACTTCTTCCCCTCAAAAGAAGAAAAAAATGATGCATAGGAACATTAGGAACGCCCAGTGTAAATGTTGAATAACATGCATAAATACGATTTTACCTACTCTTCTTCATTTTCCAAAGAGCATATAAGAACAAGATGAGTAGTGCAATCAAAAGACCATATAAATATATACAAAAATCTCTTTCTCAATTTGAAATTGAATACAAGTATATGAGAAAATGTTCTTTTCCACCACTGCTGCTGCTGCTCAATATGCTCACCTTTCATTTTGACGTATCTATCTTCTCCTCTTCGTGCGATACTCTTGAGAGAGGGCTGCATGATGATGATGTTGACTTGAGTTGAGTTGAGAGAGGCAATCATTCTAGGAGAGAAACGGAATAAGAGCCAAAAAGGCAAAAAGACAAGAAAAAAAACTTGCACAATGTAATAATAGGGCACATAGTGTGCATATAAACGTGTGTAAAGGTAAAAGGTTATAATCTCTGTGTATGTTGGGCAGCAAAGGTTCTCCCTATAAAAATTTTCTCAGGGGGGTCTTGCACACTCTTTTGACAACTTTGTTCATAACAACAGCAAGCACACCAGTAATCATTTTGTAAAATCCTTATATAGCATTTATACAACTCTCTACCAAGGTATATATATACTTATACGAGCATTGCATTGCAGGAAGAATGAATTTTGACAAGAGGAAAACTTTGAACTTGTCCCTTGGCGTTGTCACTTTCGTTAAATTGGATGAAAAGAACCCTTTCAACGAGGACCCCCTCCAGGTCTCCAGGGACTTCATTTGAATCTCACATGCAACCATATGCAACTTAAAGCCTTCATATAATATAATGCTTAAGTATATTCTCCATGGAATGAATTTGAAGCGTGTTTTGGAGTATAATTTGATATTAAGCTACAGTTTACATTTGGATGTATGTAATATGCTTGTGCAATTTAAGTACACCTCTTAAGGCAATGGCACATCATTTCATCGTGGTTTGGTGTGGTTTGGTATGGTTTGGTAATATGAAAATGGCTTGAACATGGTTGGTGAAGTGTTAACCTTTATGATTATTGCTGCTTCCATCCAAATCCAAGCTGTGTTTTTATTGTTATTTGTTATGATTATGGTTATTATTATTGTCATTTGCGTATATATTTTGGAGGATTTCATTTGCATGTGTGAGTTTCCGAAAAGGAGTCATGAAACCAAAGTATCTCGCACCATTCCAGCTTTACAACACATTGAACTTACTGTTTAATGAGGATATTATGTGTTGAGGAGCCTTATGATCTTGTTGGCTGGAATTTTACGAGAAATAACTATCGGTTTTATGTACTTTCCTCACATGTAGCATGATGATGATGATGATTTCGTGATATACACGGAGTAAACTGATCTAACAATTACAGGAATTGATTATGAATGTTGAGAACACAAAATTCGAAACTAGAAGTCCATAAGGAATTAGTTTGTTACAACATTTCCCATATTTTGTTGATGTAAGTATAGACAAAATTACAGGGAATCCTAATTGAAATGAATGGTTAGTTATGTTTTACGTTACAGGACACCACGCCAAGGAGTTGTGGTCAATTCACGATTTATTGTTAAGTTGTTATAAACACCAGATGTATGCTATATGAAAATAATCCATTCCATAACCAATCGACTTTAATCCCTCGAGTAGTTTTCAATTTCACCCATATTTTATTTACAAATGTAAGGGAACACTTGAAACACAATATTAGATTAGATGGTAGCAAATAAATAAAAAAGTGCACAGAAAACAAGAACATTTATGTAATGATTTCATAACACGATATCTTATCCTATTACTATTACGCAATAACACATGTAAATATGTATTCTTTGATTTGAAACACAATACTGTAAAGGCGGAGGAAATTGTACATAAGAGAAAACAACGTAGATAGAAATACAAAATTAATCTTCAAAGGAAAGCGAACGTGTAACTAACTATGGCTTACATAATATATGGTTATGAACATGATAATTTTAACTACAGTTCAATGAATCCACTAGATCCTCTATGAAGCTCTCGTTCTCTTTCCTTTTTTTTGTTTTTCATTCCTCCATCTGCATTCAGAGACTCTTGAAATCTTGTAAAATCAGTTGACGTTACAGCGTAATATCCGTCATTGGCCAAAACGTGTGGTAATATAGTTTTCCGGAAATGTTCTCTCAAACTGCTCCAGCTCCTGTTGAAGGAATCCTCAGCGATTTCTTTGTAGAGACTGGATCCGTTGACCCTTCCATGTGCATTAAGTGCACAAACTTTATCTAGGAGCAATTGACTATCCTTTCGAGAATATATTCTTCGTTTTGGCCTTAAAATCATAATTCCAAAAAAATTATTAAATGCTGTAAGAAACTCAAAATAAAATGTAAAAGCAAAATTAAATATAAATGAAAGCTACTTTTGCTTTGGTTGTTGAAGCAGCAAATCCGAAAACATATACAACGCCACGCGCTTCATGGAGATTGGCAATACAAGCTTTTCACGTGGCAGTGAAGGAATAGCAATCCACGGCTGGAGTCCTTTTACAACGGCATTGGCATCAAATTCCTTGTACGCAGACGGGGTAATTCTGAAATAGCAGTTGACGTCACAAACATTTTAGAAATTGCAAAAATTTATGAAATACGAATGCAAGTAAATGCTTTACCGGTATGCATTCAAATCCACATTTCCAACACCTCCACCACTTTCAGTACGCAAATATATCTGACTCCAAATGTAGTTGCTGTTAAAGCAATCGTAAGGGAGTAGCATTTCTTGAACTGCAATGTCGTGAATAGTTTCACGAGCATATTCCAAATCTAATATTTTGATTGTGTAATTCTCTCTTGTTCCTCCACTTTCATTGCCATCAGTGACCCGGCCTCCTCCTGCCTATATTGCAAACAAAATAATATGAATGTATGTTAAATTAATTATTAAATGATTTGGATTTGAACAGCTTTCACTTGAGCCCCGAATACATTCTTACCTTTATGCTCTCCGACAGCTTGTCAAAGCTAGAAACAAACTTTTCTCTTCGAGCTAATGGCAAAATTTGGAATGTCCATTGATAATTTTCCCTGTCAGCATGGAGTGTCATGAACGTTTGACTGGAAACTTTAAACTTAAGTTCACAACTTTTCTCCCTCAATTTTTGAGGTGTGGGTGGAAGGGTAACTGAATCGTGTGAAATTTCCATCTTATTCACAAATTACCAGATGCAAATTACACTTATGATTAACTAAGAATCAACAGACTACACAATAATTCAAAAGTAATTAAAGGCAAAGCAAAGAATTAATCAAGGGCCTACCAAGTGATTCTGATTCTTATTTTTCGAGCACTATGCAAAAAACGAAGCCCAACAACAACAACTGGAAACAAAAAAATAGCAAAAGTAATATTTGAGAAAATGAAGGTTCAGCTGATTCATTTTTGGTTTAAAATCTTGTTTATATTTAGAACACATTTACGCATCGCGTGCTTCAGCTAAAAATCGAAAAGTTCATAGGTCATTGTTTCAAGGTCATTGACACAGAGAGTGACTTGACATTAGTACAAATCTTTGCTTGATTTGCTTTAAATGCATGCCATTCAAGTAATAAAAAAATCACAATATTATTTACATTGAAGTGTAGATTAATTATGTAATGAATTGTATTATGCTCAGTATTAAGACAACAATTTTCTCAACCCACCGTTTCCATCTTATTTCAATCATGAGAAAAATGTCACCTTTTCCACTCAACTTGCGTCATACAAAAGTAAATATTGTAAATAAATTAACACAATGTCAATGTCCGTAATATCCATAATATGACATAATCCTTTAGCTTACTTCCTTTTTCTGTTCCAGGGGAATTTTCAGTGAATTTCCTTTTTAATCCGAGCAAAAGAAGCAGTAGTAGAGAGTAGAATGAATACAAATAATGTAAAGCCACATAAAAGCATATGGCTTAGTTTTTACTTATGACCAACTTAATCCTCCTGAATGACTAGGATGTATAAGAATATTAGCCACTTTTAGGTGACAAGAATCAGCATTATAGAATTAGTATTCTACTCAAATTCTACGCAATTTTAGGGCATCTTAAGCAGGCGATTGAGCAGAAAGGAAGATTATAATAATCATAATGCTAAAGGAAATTGTCCGCTGTCCACAAGCCCAAATTTCTTCAAAGCCAGACATACATACATATACATAAAAGCGTTCTAGCATTTACCAACAAAGAATTGCTGGAAGGGTTGAGAGTTGTTTTTATACACATGCATAATTTTCATCAGTAATCACATTGTGAGTAAAACAACGGCAGGATTACATATTAATTATATGGCAGAGTGCTATGCTATTTGTTCAACGTTGTAAAGATTAAAAGATTGCCTCTAGCCCTGGTGTGGCGTGTGCCTTGACTGCTCCCAAGCATAAAATATTTAGTTCTGGGCATAAAAATGTATAAACGAGGATGAGATTACGTAGCCATTCTTCATCCCTAAAATTGCCTTATGGCCCTCATAAAAACATTAGCTAATTACTCACTAAAGACGGAGGAAGTGAGCCCGGGAGCCCAAGTCGAAAACGAAGAAGGCATTTCCTAAGAACCTCAACAGAAGCAGAATAAAGTGCAAGGTAATAATTTAATTTATCGTTTTATGAACTTGCATCTTCATCTTACGATCTTATAGTGTTAATCCCAACAAGCGAGAAGCCACGTTGCCCTCCTTATTCCTTTCAGTTGACAACGTGGGAATATAAAAATGTTAGCGAGAGAATATCATCACTACTTCTTTCATCTCATCTCATCCAATAGTTCTGACAAGTGGGCTCAACTGTAAATCTTCGCAACATCTTTTACAGGAAACAAAGTAAAGTTTATGGAAGGAAATAAAAATTGGGCAGCGGGGGTGGCTTGCCCTCAGCAAAGAATTGACGTGTGTGAGTGTTAACTTTGAACAAGAAAGTCATATATATTGGAGCATTGTGGGAACGAAAAGTTGAACTTTTATTGCTCCTCCGTATTCCATTCTTTTGTACTAGTACCAATACCACTGTAATCTATACTTGATGTTGGTACTATTCTCTTCCTTCCGTATACCAATACGCTTCACTTGCCCAAAATAAAGATGTGATTCCTGTTCCTGTCACTTCTTCCGATGAGTCAAACAGTACACCGAACTTGTAATCATTAATGATATGGTGAAGCAACTGGTGAACATTTCCCCAATGCATTTTGGGTGTCTTATCTCACACACGAAGATTATTATTGTATATATAATCATATCAATTTGATTTCTTGTGTGTGTGATTCCAAGTGTAAAACATTGAATTGAGATGTCAAGCAAATGTCATTCCTGATTTCCCAACTTTTCAAAAGCGGCCATGATACAAGCTTACAAGTATGACGGTTTAAGTTTAAGACTTCACAGTAAGAAGTACTAAACATCATTATCACTTGTATATACATACATTATTTTGTACATATATAAAACTCCCTTTCAAATGTTTGTTTGTTTGTTTCGCACCAACACTATTTTCGTCACACACAAAAAGTCTACTTTTCTTCTGTGTGATATGACTTGCTTTGAGTGACAGGGCAATTCTGTTCTGGGTTTCGGCTTCTTGACGTGATATACGTACTTATATGTATATTTACATCATATCATGCATATGCATATGGATGGAAAGAAGTATCGTGTTTGTAGCTGATGCTTTGAGCTGCTTTTGAGATTTATCTAAACTCATTAATTGTAAGAATAAGAATACACACAAGTTCTATATGTGTTCTCATATGGTCGTCGTGGGGTGCAAAGAACTCTACTTTTTCACTCATCATAAATGTTGGGGTTCTTTTTTCCTATGAAAAGATTTTACACAAAGAACAAGACCAAGAGCCAAAAGCTCAAGTCCGATTACAAAGTATCCTCTGTTGTTTGTCCGTTTATGATTCTTATGTACTACTATTATATTACTATTGACTATTTACATTCGGACATTTCATGTTACTTCAAAAAGTCAGTCAAGAGTCACTCTCCCATCAAATCACATCACATCAAGTTGTACTATGTATTTTTACAAACCTGCCATTTCTGATGGAACCGACTGTGCTTGTATTTATTTGTATGAATATAACTATTGGGGGTTTCTCTCTCAAAATTTTCATGTGATGCAATAGATGGGAAAACGTTTTTGAATCCCTTCACACTTGCTCTCTTGCTCACTTCTCCCAAGAAAAGTACCCTTTCCAGCAAGTACGAATGTGATGGTGAGGATGATGATGTTTTGATGGGAAATGTTGTAAAAATGAACAAATCTCTTGTTGGAAAAATGAGGAGGATTTGGGTTGTTAAGTCATAAAAATGGGGTATATAGTAGATAGTAGTGGGTGACCGCCCATAGTGTGAAAAAAAGTATCTCCGAGAATCGTTTCGTTATGAATTGCGGGTTTCCAGGTTGTGTATAGCACTTGGTATCTAGTGGAAGAAGATAAGCTCTATTACTATCACACGCTTCTAAACTATAGCTTAATTCATCAAGACAAGGAAGGAAGAAGAGATCACCTACGAGCTTCCTCTGACGTGGACACTTGAGAGATTTATGAGCCCTGGTTTTGGCAGCGGGACCTAAGTATCATTATGGTAATGTTCACACACAAAGTTTCAAGCCTGATAAGGGAGAGCACATCAAATGCAAACTTCATTTATTAGCCAAAGGTTAGAATGTTAGACCTACTGCAGCCGTAGTAGTTCAACTCTAAAAGATGGGAGCATGTGGCCAGGCCACTATTAACAATCAAAAGGAAAAGGTGAGCAACACAATCTAACAATCATAATCATGATGATGTTGCTATCCCTCGCTTCGAAACCATTAACCTGCTGCCTGCCTGGTCGGTCGGCCAGCCTTCTTGTATGATAAACAAATTATTGAGGTGATTATGATAATTTGTTCACCAAAAGGTTACAAGACTGACTTGAACTAAAGCATTAAAATATTTAAATGCAAAAGTTAGTGACTGGTGGTTGATGATGATCATCATCAAGAAGGGTTCATTTCATTATTGCTCACATCATTTTTCATTCAGATTCTCTATCAATATGTTCAGTGCATAAAAGAAATATGACTGCTGTGCTCTGTGCTACTACTGCTACACAACTTATGAAAAATATCAACATCAGAAGATCGAATTCAAATGGGCTTAGCATATGAAAGTTGCATTATGTGCGGGACGTTGACTAAAACACTTTTTTTTCCTTAATGTATTCTGCATTTCACATGATGATCTAGATAGATTACACCTTCCACCTGTGGAGAGATGAACTTTTTAAACGTTGTAATCCTTTCCCCGTCAGCAGTGTTGATTTCAATTGAAGCGTGCCGTTATTAATTGCAGCGACTTAATCATGGAAAGGCTTACAAACATTCTTTCTCCTTTTCCTTGTAAGTATTGAGTTTGACTTGACTGTGTAATGTACAATGACGCATTGGCACACATCACTGTAAAAGTTGGTCGTTGGAATAAATAAATCGGATTTGAAAGGAGTGAGATGAAGGTTCACCTGAATAAGGTGAGATGACAAGATGAATAATCGACGTGAGCGGTTTGGCATATGATAAAATGATAATGTTCGGTGGTGAAGGAGATTATCGAATATTTTTCAAAGAATTCTTGTTATATGAAGAATTATATGTTTAGCTAAAAATTAATCCAAATCAGAGATGCAAAAATAGAAAAGTAGAAGCTCAATTTTAGCTCGTGTTGGTTTGGTCGGCATCGATGGAGGGATTCAAGCTCGGAGGTGATAAAGGCTCATATCATCCGCTTTTGAACTTGGACCTCACATCACCTTGACTTTTAATTTATCTCTATTGACTGTTGAAACCAGAAGAAAGTCCCGTTTTACAGGTGAAAAGAAGCGGAGACTTCAAAGGGGAAAGGAAATATCTTTATCTTGATTCCAGGTTTTTGTCATTCTTCTCTCCTTTTAATGTAGTTACACATCATTATCATCATCAGGAACAGGAACGCCGCATCAACTTGTGCGATTTTTAAATCTTTACTAACAGAAACGGTCATGCGTAGCATATATACATATCTTCGAGATTTTTTTCCCTTTGGAGGATAAAAGTCACATTTCACGACTGAAAAGTCGTTCCAAACAAAAACCTGCAGACAGTCACATAAAGTGAATGAGCACAAAGAATCAGTAGGGTTGCCAGTTACCAAAAAAAGACATCATTTTCCCAAAGAAGTAGGAGGAGACCAACTTCTGAACATGCTTTCTGTGTACTTTTGCCATGAGTACATTTGTACATTCAACTTTTACCTGCTGCCGCATATTATATTACTTACACACACACCTCATGGTACTGTAGCGAATCAACCTTTTGCCTTTGCGTCACCATCATCATCATCATCATCATCATCATCTCAAAAGGATGGTAATGGTAATAACATGATGATCATCATCACCATTTCATCACCAACACATTTCTTCCAGATTCCAGAGAATTTCTCAGTGGAAAATGGGAAAAGTTGAAAAAAGAGAGATCATCAAGAAAGATTGAATTGAGATGTTTCTCAAAACACAACCCAAGCCATCAACAACAACGCTGTTGCTCTCAAAATGTGAGAACGTATGGCCATTGAATGTCATGATATTGAATGAAAATCGGGAAATTTATCGTTTTATTTTTTTCATTTCGGAAAGATGAAAAAATAATCTTTCAAGGAGGTAACTCTGTGCATGGAGAAGAAAAATGTGAATAGAATTATTGGAATGTGTATAATATTAGTGACTCCATGTGTGACTTGTCGTCTCCTCTGCCGTTTTTGAAAGCCGATTTTACGGTGGATGTGGATAAGAATATATACTTGCATAAGAATTACATGATCGCTTCAAATCCAACTGCACATGGGATTCCCATATAAAAATACCTGCAGTGGAGATGAGAAGAGCAAGTGAGTGAGTGAGTTCATTTCTCAGTAATAAAATATGAGTTGCTCACACCACCACACCGTCTTACTACCTCTCACTCAACTCCGGGGTCGCCATATGTGTGATGATGATGATGATGATGATTGTAATATGCATCAATTTATCGTTTAAAAATATGACTCGAGTTTGAGCATGAAACAAGAACAAGATGCAAAAGAAAAACGACCCAACGATGTGATGTGGATAAGAGAGAGAGGACGAGCGATAGTGGTAGACAGTGAGGCGCATCAAAATGCCTCCAGCTATTTTTTATATATACTGTGCTCAAATGCTCATTGCTCATATCATATGAGAAGAAGAAAAAAAATAACAATCATAAGCCGACAAACATAGCGTATCATAATATAGTAAAGGACGTGTCTAAACCATTTTTATGTCCAAGTTTAGAAAATATCCGTTAAAATGATTTTACTGTTGGACAATGGAGATTTGAAAAGTTGGCTGTGAGTTACGCTTTTCTCTCCTGCCGAAATTATTATGCATCGTCAACACAAAGGGAAGAGATCTGAATGAAAATGAGTACAGGTAAGTAATAATAAAGTCATAAGGTATACCCATCATCATCATCATATTTTCATATTATATTCATTTCTCACAAAAATTTTGGAGTTTCATATGGATTTTTTTCGGCCAAAATATTTCCATTAATGTAGCCACGTACATGGAGTATATTGGCTTCCTAGGGTGAATAAATTACATTTTTCCAAAACATTTTCATTCTAGTATGTGCGTACCTTATATCTCTACCTATTTTGAAGACTTAAATCGTATATTTCTATAATAATGTCGGAGTGTTAGTCGGATTATTTCAACCTTACATTTAAATGTTATGTTGTGAGATGAGATCGGGTCTAGCTTGGATTTGAGTAGTGTTGAGTTTTTGAGGTGTAAAATATTATGCTACTTTGTCCATGTAAACCCAGCAGCAGTTCCCTACTCGTGATCACCTAAGCTGGATAAAAAAAATCATCCAGTAAACAAGGAACCCTTGACGTGACGTCAACCTGAACTGACACAAGACGTTGGTAATATCATCATACCTGACTGCATACTACATACCTTTCGTTGAGTCGCTGTAGAAGTAAGGAATGCATCAATTGATATTCATATTTTTCTTTGGAAATCCTATTTTCTCAGTTGACGGGTTTTGATACAGCTTCGAACTTGTATGATTCAATAAAGCGCTTAATATCTTAAGGAATTATATTATGTTTTTCGGTTGGCTTGCCCATAAAAAGGGTTACCGTGTTAGTGAAATATAATGGAAGAAGCCAAGAAAGTTGATGTTGGGGAAGCTCCAGAACTGCGTACGGCAGAATTTTTAATCAAACACACTGGAAGTTATATCTACTAACTCTAATATTTTTTTGAAAAATATATAAATAATTTCGACATAGAAATCAACCATTTATTTGACATCTACATTTTGCAATGCTCGAGCTTGTAATAACTTTGTATTGGGAGCACACACAATCAATTCAAACTAATCGTTTTTCATTACTGCCACCCAGGACCCAGTTGTATGGCTAATTTAACAAAAGCTAACTTTTGGTTCATGCCTCACTGCAAACGTATAGCATCATCGTACACCCTGTTTATGTCTCAATCTCAACGGTTTCAAAAATTTGTGTTATTGTGTAGGTGCCCTAAAGGTATTTTGTAGACCCTCGATTTGCTCCTCATCGCTTTGCACCTTTCCCTGTACACTACTTCCTTTTCACAAAATCTCATCGTTGACATCTCCATACACAATTTGGGGTGTCATTGTTTGCATCCCTTAAAGTCCTATAGGACCAAGACCCAAGTGAGATATTATCATTATTATCATCCATGCCAAAAAAGGGACAAACACATAAAGTGTGTGTGTGTTACTTATGCGGATCAAGGTATTATGTGATTACTATTTATTTATTTATCCACACACACATCTCTTTCTATTTGTTGTTATTCATGAGTTCATGTGTGAAGCGCAGCTAAACATTATTGTCAAAAGGATCTTATATCCTAAGTTCGGCTTTTCTACTTGTGAAATGTGAGAATTATAAAAAGAGATTTTTATAAAATAGAATACGAGAAAAAAAATCACCTTAAATAAACGCGTCTTTCATTCATACCTCACTAACATTGCTTTTCATTATTATTCTGGTGTTGTGAATAGGTGTGATAATGTGGAAGTGAAAAGGGCCGCAAACATCACAAATTCATATGAAATCACAAAACACAAAAGTCCAGCAGCTTGCTATTTCCCAACCTAAACCTAATCTCACCCAATAGTTAGTTGTATAAGCTTTTAATACGTTTTTATCGCTTTCAAATAAGCCACCATCAGAAAATTCTGCTCTCATTCCCATTATCTATTACCTTCACTTGGGTCCAAACACATTTTGAGAGACAAAAGGGCCAACTTTTGGAGAACCAAACCAGTTTATCATCTCACAATTAGCAATACTAATCTCAACTGTTTTCCAATCGCAATAGAATAAAAATTTCAACCCGCGTTTCAATAGTCATATTTAAGGGCTTCTTTTTTTTGAGAATTTTTGCAAGGACGACGGTGTTTACGATTAGACATTTAAGTGCATTGCTCATATAGCAAATAGAGATGTTGGATGTGTCCATCCGCTGCTGCGTAAAGGGTCTACTACTTCTACTTGACAGCTATTTTTTATTATTATTATTATTTGAGAAGGGACGTGTGATGTGAAGTTTGGTTGGGCCACTGAACATTTTAAAAGGCAAGGTTATGAATCGAATCAAAATGAATTCAAGCGAGCTGTCATTGTGTGTACCACATACACAACATTAAATGCACGCAATATTGTATTATATTATATTATACACGCATTCATACTGACTTCTATTTGACGTTTTATTTATCGTATTCCTATGGCCTGGCATGGCATACACAATATGTTTTGTGTGTGTTTATATTATACACGCACATGAAAAAAAATAAGTTCATACCAAAAAAAATGTTGCCCTTGATTAATGCAAAGAATAAAAGCCAAAAACCGACCGCGACGATCATCATCTATATCTCTGGTGTGGTATGGATGGTGTGTGTGATCAACCATGTGAAATAAATGACGGTTCATCATCATCATCATCACTATGCTCTTATGTAAGTAAGTAGCCAAGTAGCGCATATATTTCTCGCCTCGGCTCCTTTTTTATGTATATTTATAGTAAAGTGTCGGCCTGTCATAAAAAATATCCAAAGGTAAGGTAAGGTATCCAAATTTTTTGGCCTTGAATTGAATGTTTGATACAGTATAAAAAATAGTGTAAATGAATATTACTATTTGTATTTGTACTGCCTGCCTTGAAAGGTCCCTACCACTTTTTTTTATGAGAGTGTATAAACAATGACAAATATTTATCTCACTTTATCAGGATCATATACATACATATATTCATTTCATACTTTCATACCTACTTACGATTAGTCTTCCCCTTTTTGTAAGAAGTCACACTGTCAACATGATCAAATGCAATGCTTTGTGAGCTGTTGAAGGTTCCGAATTTGTGCATCATTGTTGTGTTGTGTTTTGTGTATTGAGCTACTAAGATTGATATCATTGAGATCTATAAATGTAATGTAAAAAGGAGATTTGATATGCACGAATTATTTTGGTTGGGGCAAGTCGTCTTGTCTTCGTGAGTGAGTAACAATGGAGTACCATGCAATCCCACTAAAATAAAATGGAACTAACATAACATGACTACTGGGCTGGCCTTGCAAACGAGTGCATTTTTTGGTTTGATATTTGATATTAATAAATGTACCTATGTCAATGGACGTGCTTAATTCGCACATAAATTAATGCGCTTATGTATGTTTTATTATAATCCCTTTCAGTCAGAAGATGTCTTGATTATTCCCCTATTCAAATACTATTTCGTATGTTTTAAACAAACATCATAATTCATGAAGTAGAGAATTGATGAGGATATGTTTTTTTTGTCCACCACAAAACACATACCATACTACACCACACCATCGATCGTTTTCGGTAGTAGTTTTTGACTTTATAAATAGTACAATCCCCCCTTTGTACTGATCAACCTCAATATTATTATACTATTTGAATAAGTATATGGACAGAATCACGTTTCATATTCAAAATAAAAACTGTTTTATTATTATGTTTGAAGGTACATGACATGTGACAAAATGTCTAGAGCGAGCAGTGATTAATAATCGTGAGCTCCAATAATAATGGACAATATATATGAAAATGTTTTCACAAAATATTTTGTAATCTTACAATGAAAAGGTATTGCTGTTGCTTTCCACGCCACGTAATGTACACACATCGTATCGTATGAGAAAGCTTTTTGTTAGCAAGAGGAGGTGGGCAATAGGAAGTTGTTTTATGCTGCTGCGCTGTGTAGAATGAATTTTTCAAGTTGTAATGCAAGTAAAATATCCGCAAAACTTAAAAGTATGGTGCACCATGATTCTTGTGAAGTAGAATGCCAATTTAACTATTTTTCTGAAGGTTTGAATTGTTAGCTAGTCCAGATGCATGGCCACAGCCACAGTCATATTTACAGAGTCGAAGAGAATATCGGGGTATTGTGATACAGGATTTTAAAGCATATTATACATAATATTATTATATAAGTTCAATATAATGGAAGCATTGTCCGCACAAGTGAGCATTTTGAGAGAGGATATTGTTGAGTGAGTAGGAGAAATATTTTGCATATTATTATCATTATTTTATTAGAATATCTTGTACATCAGCATCAGCTCATCATTCATCTTGATCATGATTAGGAAGGTAATGAGAAAAAACTAGTCAAAAGGCTACCGCCTTCACTCGCACACACTTGGACATAACACACAAACAAACACCAGCTGTGTGAGCAAGCAAAAGTTATTTGCATTTCAATATACAATATACAATCCAATCCAATCTGTTTAGAAAAAAAGTAATGTTCATATCAAATATATTTCAACAACACCACCAATATCAAACGTAATACTAAACTAAACGCATATGAAGCATTAGATTTGCGGCTGTGAAGAAAATAATGATTTTTTTCCTATAGACAAATTGTATCGTATCGAGTGCAAACATTATCACTTCACTTCTCTCTCCCTGGTCTGGTCAACTTCAAAGGAATCCAATAATCTAACACCTGACCACATCAACAAATTCAGGAATGGACTGAGAAGGAGATGCGTATATTTATAAGCAACTGGAAGAGATACTTGAGCTATGCACGCTCATATTATTGTGATTGCTATATTTTTTATAGTAGGAAATTCCATCCATGATGCTCTGCGTGAGATATCAATGCGATGTCAAGAATCTATATAAATATGATCTTATATTATATTCCATCGAGTCTATATAGATTTCAGATCAAGAGAAGATATTTTATATATGAAAACGTTTCATGCTATTTCAGATATATGTATATTATTATGCACATACCTTTCCCCTTACTCAACAACAACAATTCCTAAAAAAAAATCCTTAAATTTTGTATCTTATTTCAGTCGAGCCTTGACCTTTTCCTCTTAATAATTTGGCATTTGACATTGGTAAATGAAGATGAATTACTACTATTTTCTGGTCATTTGTCTTAATTGAAAATTTTGCATCACTCTGTATTCCTATTCAACAATGAACGAATGTCAAACGTGGAGGCTTAAAATTAAATACATAATATACATAAAAGGGCCCTAAAATAAAAATACAGAAGAGGAAGAGCAGCAGCTTTCTTTTGCGGTTTCCCAGAAAACCGCAACTGATGATGGATTAGCGGTTAATGAACAAGAAAATCCTCCATGTTCACTCTCAAGAACTTTTCAGCATGATTGCTGACACGACTTGGGTTTGACTTTGACTTTGACTGTTGACTGCTCGTCGTTAGATCAAACGAGAATGTGGTTTATTATCCAGAAATCATGTCGGTAGCTTTGAGTCTTGTTTGCACTTTTTTCCGCATCAATCTTAACAATGTTCCATCTTTGTCTTGAGCTTAGGGGATGATGATGAGAGTGTTAAATGTTGACATTTTTGTTGAATACCGAACGAAAGAAGAAAAGTCCACATGGTTTGTAGTGGTGGTGGTGTGGTAGATACATTGTAACTCGC
This sequence comes from Orchesella flavescens, assembly GCA_964034955.1. Lineage (NCBI taxonomy): Eukaryota > Metazoa > Arthropoda > Collembola > Entomobryomorpha > Orchesellidae > Orchesella > Orchesella flavescens. The sequence goes on along the minus strand of OZ035957.1, from coordinate 3,995,485 downwards.
ACAAATTTGATAATGATGATGATGTATTCTTTTTTTGAACCACAAAAACAAGACAAGGAAATGGTTATTAGGAGCATTTAACATGGAAATTCACAGTTACTTCCAGAGATGATTGAGACGAGTCAATAAGCAAAGGAGATGAGATGAACACCGCAAAAGGAGGAAAGGGGTTGCAAAGGAGATTTACGTTACACGATGAATTGAACTAAAAGGGTTGCTTCTTCTTACTTACCACAAAGTCATAAGGATTTATTTTTATACAAAATCTGAATCTAACCAGAGCAAAGGGCATCATCATCATCATCATCATCTTCTTCTCATGCTCCGTTTTTTCTCTAGGTTCCTGTTCTGATGATGACCGCTTTGCTTTTAAGTGTCAACTTTTATGTGAATTGTATACATTAGCATTAGAGTAAGCCTCAACTTAAACTGCGTGGTTGGTTTTGGCTTTGGCTTTTGGCTTCTTTTGATTCTTGACATTTCCCTTTTATGTGTTCTCTTTTTAAACATCTTTATTCACCCGGAGTCGGAGTAGCAGTCAATAAGCCAAAGCTAAATAAGCCAAGCCAAAAAAGAACTTTTGCTTATTTCGTTCCGTTGATCTTGATCCATCCATTTCTTTATCCTTTCGCTTCATTCAACCGACTAAAATCTATCCTGTCAGCTAGAGGTGTAACAGCATCATCAGAAAAAAATAAAAAAGAGCAACTTATCAGTCTTATTCCATGTAACAGCCGGCAGTCGAGCTGCAAACGATTATATGAACAGTTTAACAGAACTCATATATATAAGAAAGTAAGTCAGTCGGTGGATTTCCTTCTTAAAAGGGGTAGAATTAGAATACTTATTATGAAAAAAAATCATAAGTATTATATTATGGGACACAAGAAATAAAGACTTTAACCGTATCTCTAGAAGCCAAAAATATAAAAGCTCTTCTTGTATAAAATATCCTATACACATGTTTCCCAGTTTGAAATGTGTAAGCAAATGGGCTCCTTGTAACTTGTTCATAATGTAACATTTTTTCGGGTAAGTTGTGTAAGTTTTAAACATGGAGATTAACAAATTCATGTTTGTCGAAACATCAAACGATTATACCTTCTTATTATGGAAACAGGAGGAAAAGTCTTGTCGAGTTTGTTCCGGATGTAGCCATCAGAATCAACCTATGCGTTTGTTTAGCCTTTTGTTGCTTATATATATTTCTCAACTTTTAAAAGTCATTCCATTTTCTACTTCTTTCTTCTATTCGGTCATAAGATGGAATTATCCACGGCTCATGAATCAGAATCAGGTTGACTTCTTAATGCGTTTTCTTCTTCTTCTTCAAAGAGAGGATCCGATGCAGTTCTAGTTCTAGAAAGGAAGAGGATAGCGAACAGCCTCAAAGATTTTAAGGATTTGCTCTGCCTTTTCCATTCTGAATATGTCGATTAGTACTATTGCCACACCATCATCAACCATACAAGAGGAAAGAACAAGCAGAGTCATATTCAAGATACAAATATGGAGCTTGAGGAATTATGGGAGTTAACATTTTGGCGTTGGTGTCATAGTCATCATCACATAGCCAAATACAATACACAAACAAAAAAGTCAACTACAATGCAATGCTATACATTTGAATGCATAAAATAAACACACAGTTTAGGATCATCATGATTTTCATCTTGTCGGTGTCTTTTCCATTTCTCAAGATTTTGAAAAGAAGTCATCTCTAAGTAAGATGTTTGTTGGGAAATATAGTTACCAAAAAAAGAGGAGAGAATGACATGACCATAATAACTTATTATTATAATCACACACACAAAACACAACCAAAACCAACCAGATCTTCTTCTTCTTCATCTTCTTGAGGGAAAAAGTCAAAGAGGATCAAGTATGAGAGATGAATGGCAGACCGGACTGACTTTTGAGCCAAGAAGAAGGTAAGGCAAGAGCTACTGTATTATTGTGCCTTTCACGTCTTCTGAGCTATGATGTTCATGTTCATGCTCATACTATTTGTGATCTTTTAAAGGAAACTAACCGACAGTTTGTACAAAAGTATGAGGAGTGAAAAGAGCCGACACTAACTACTAACTACACCGCTAACTTTTTGACTTTTTCTTTCATTGTCCATGAATAAGCCAAATGTCATACATACGTCAGGTCAGAAGGGAACAAGAACGGTGTGTTTTTCTGCATCACATCTTCATCTTCTAGATCTACTAGCTAGTAATCTATCTGTCTTGGAGATTTGTAACAAAACAATTTTCTCATATTTTGCTACAACAGCTTAATACAAGCTGCAAACATTCCGGATGTTATGTTGGGAGAGAGATCAATATCCATTGTAAAGTCATGTTTCTCTGGGACCGCGGCTTGAGTTGAGTTGGCCCGTGTGTAAGTGGGAACCTATGAAGGTAATTTATCTTCCCATCCCATTTTATACAGAAAGTGTTCATTATGAGTTTTTGTATCCCTTTGGTTTGGTTCTGGTGACTTATTGCTTATTTGACTCCAATGCTTCAATCTCTAATCTTCATAGCAAAAGATGCCTTTTTCCAATGAAGAAAAATTGAAATGATTTTAGATTTTAGCTTTTGCAGGACAATAGACAGAGGCATGGCGTGCAATGAACAAAAGGGACAGTCATCATCACTCCTAAATACAGATGTCTCAGGAACTTTTTCTTTCTTTTTTTTTGGCAAAATTTTTGGGAAATAGATAAATAATGACAATGTGTCCATGGGACGTTTCTTTTGAATACAGAGCTTTTCTTTTGGCTGGACTAGTTTCGTTTTTGCTGACATGGCACAGCCAGCTACTTTAAAATCTCACTCAGCTTGATGAGGAAATAGGTAGTGGGAAAATGAAAAGAAGAGTCAAGTCAAGTCAAGTCGAGTAACAAAGCGCCACTATCATTATCAGTGTCCACCTTTTTTCAGCTGGGTGTCCCTACAGGGGGGAGTCTCTTCAAGTGATGGTTTAATTCTCTGTTTTGCCTTCGTCGTCAACAAACATCCTTAGTCCCAATACATTAGGTATAGATATATACACACAGATCGTTTCCCTTAGCCGTATTTTTGTTTTGGGTTGAAATTGACTTATTTTCTGAGGAAAAAAGGTAAGTCAGCCGATTTTATACAGACATCAACATCATCAAGCTTGAAGAAAAAGGTGTTTTCCTAAAAAAAAAAGGCATCCCTTTTCTCAGGAGCTCCGTGCAAAAAATAATATGTTCAATAAGGGTCTCCCTAGTTTGCAATTGCAATCATTATGGTTTTGGTGTTGGGAACATGGGACAAGCCCTTAAGAGTACATTTGTTATACACAATAACGTAGAATTGAATAACAACCGACAACCAACCGACGATAAAAGAAGTATTAATATTAAAATCTGATGTATGAAATCCACGGGACAACATATAGTGTTGTACCATTCATTATTATTGGCATTCGATTGAACTAATGATGTACGTAGATGTAGGGCATTTTTGGGAAACAACATTTAACATTGTTATGAAATTATAAGGAGCCCCTCTGAGTAAAGGTCTGAAAGGACTGATCGGATCCCTCCTGCTGCTCCTTGTGTAAGGACAGGCTTGTAAGTAGTCGTGAGAAATTTTATAATCTCCTGTGTTGTTTTAGAATTACAACAAATTGCATATATTATTACTGGACTAGAACTAGAATAGCAAATTTGTGAATATCGAGTCAATTTTCAAGTTTACGCCAAAAATACAGAGCATTTGATTTTTAAATTTTCGAATGCTAAATTTCCACAAGTTTTTGGTATGTCAGCATGTACGTAGGTTAAATTAGAATTAAGCAAGCCGGAGTTTGGGACCTGTTCCGTGTCATCGTGCTCATTTTATCCCCACCAAAAAGCTCCATCATCATTACACGACTGCCCAGAGAGAGAGATCCCAACTAAACTGAGAAAGCCAAGCCACAAATTGAGTCACACGCATTGGAAATGAATCAGGAGATGATCATAGCAATGCGTGATATACTGTGTGACTTTATAACAATGAGTTCATCCCTTTCCCTAAAAATGATGAAGTTGAGCCGTTGTTGTTGTCATTGTTTACTCGACTTTATGCATGCTCATGAGCACGATTCCCTGTTTTAGTGTATTGGATCCCTCCGAAAAAGTAAATCATGATGGGGATGGATGATATACATATACTACCCGGGCCAAACATTATCGCATGATCTCGGCACGAACGATATAGCATTTTGGCAGGCATCAGAACCAAAAGATTTGTTTCAGAAACCCTGATCCTCCGAACAAACCGGACCAGTGATATGATATGAATGATGTTTACCCTGCGGAGATGACAAGACAAACACGACCGGAGCAAATAATACTTACTAAGTTTGTATATAACAAATGGTGAGAAGAAAAGGGGGTACTTGTAATAATAACAATGATGATGATGAGGACGTTGATAAGAACAGTAAAACGGTGGTGGTGGATGATGATGGTGACGGTGACTGGAGAGAACGAGTCAAGTGAGAAGGCATTATGAGTAACACGTTTCACTAAATATATTAAGTATGATCTAACGCTGGTGAGATGGTTTCAACTGTTTCAAGGGTGTTATGTACAGAACGTTGATAAGTAAATAAAATATTGAGAAAAAAGTTGAAGGGTGTATATGATATTATTTTTACGAAACGGTCATTCAATACTTGAATGATGTGTTCTTTATATCATATTATAAGTATATTTTTTGGTTTCAGCAGCTCACTCATCCATTCACCAATTTAGAAGAAGAACAAGGAAGGGAAGAAAAATCTTGTCGCCTCTTAATTTGGTTGCAGCAACACCATGCTCATCAGAAGAAGTATTCTCTCATCATTTTCATACAATCAGATTGACATCATTACGATGACTTCTCAAGCATGCGTGCATGTGTAGTGTGTATGCACCATGCTCTTTTTCAATGAACAAAAATAACATATGAATATGCTGTTTGTTAATGTAAATGGTAAATGGTTAATGCTATTCAAAAAGAAAGCTCAGGCATGGCATGAGCACAATACAGGGAGACACAGTTATACAATAACACATAACAAACAACATGACCATCGTCATCATTATTTCAACTGAGAACACATTTTTATTCATTTCGGATGCAACATGTCCAATGTCCGGGGCACATGGAACTTCATTCCACCAAAATCATATTCATATAATCGTGCCACAGAATACATATTTTTTGTTTTCATGCCTGGCTGAGCCTTTTCATCTTTGGGAAATACAAATACACCATATACAAAAACACACATATTATTCATTCTGTTTTTATAAGGAGATAACAAGGGGGAAGTTAAAAAAAATGGAGAGAAACGTACGGGTACTGTCACAAATCATGTGATTTGTGGTTGCAATTCAATACTCCACTTTTAGTTAACTTTCTGTTTAAAAAAAGAAATATAACGAGTGTTATGTCATCATCGTCACATCTCATCTCACATAAGTTTTATATATTCACGTAACGATTTGGTTCCCATTGCTTTGTAAAAACATAAGCAAAATGAAATGAAAGCCAACGACTTGTTCTCGTTAGCTCACTAACTGGACTCATGCTGTTGTGAATATTATGCAGCAGCCCGTTAGGATTTTCATCATCCTCCGTTTCTCATGCATTTACTCGTTGTAATTTTGCTTTAGTTCATCAAAAAAACATACATGATAAGAGGATAAGGAATAATCATAATATTATGCATATGTATATGGGATTACTAGCTTATGGAGTGGGATTAATGAAGGAAACAAGAAAATAATGAGCAAAAGTATCGGCCGGCAACATTCCTTGATTGATTTTAACGATATTTTTAAATTCATTAAAATATTTAATAATCTACACATTCGTAGGTAGGATAGCCCTTTTCGAATCTGGTGATTGATAGACTTGCGATGGGTGCTGAGAAACTTTGGTTTCCCACAGTAGCTTAAAACAAAAATTAATTAGTCAGAGACGTAACCCAGCTCGTCGATGAAGTGTTGACTAGCCCTCGACGGGACTGTGATTAAGAGAGTACAAAACTGTCCTTCTGATTAGGTCAGTCAGTCATTCATTCTCGTCGGTCGTCAATCGTGGGGAATACGGAGACATTGAAAGAAGTCAATGGATAAAAAAGGTGTTAATTAGGCTTACAAACATGAGTGCTTTGGGCAAGGTTGTGAGTGAGTGAGTAAACAGTATATATTTAATGGTTTGTTTGTCTTTCTCCCATCATATAGCAAACATATATATTATGCTTTCAACACCTTTCTTTTTAGTCACTGTCTCTGGCTGTCTTTTGGAGGACCCACCAAGTAGGGCTGACTGACTGATTGCATTGCCTCCAGTCCAGTAGTGGTAGTAAGTAGTAAGCTGAGTGATTAGTAGGATAACGATAATGTGTATCCTTTCTTCTTGTGTAACTTATGAGCGACTACGCTAGGCTGGAAAGTGAAACAAGAGGAGTGGGCGGAGTAGGCTAATAATGACCTCACGACATGTGATATATGCAGGTAGTCTTCTCCTTTACCTGTTCCCTGTCCTGTATAATTGGAGCCTAGAGAGAAAGAGCAAGAGAGGGAAATGATTGACTGGGACGAGCCTAAGCTTACTTAAACAAATGTAGCCCCCCGCACAGCTCCCGAAGTACCCTTGTCTCCTTGGCCATGCTGAGAAAATCTGACAACAACATAATTAAGCCGTGTACAAAGAAAAGTCTGCTCCTGCCTTCACAGTCATAATGACGATGATGAGGAGGTGGGCTCTGGGAGTACTGTGGGAAAATTTATATATGCGATAATAGAATACGAATTACAAATCTTTTATAAAAGACACTGCTCCTAATTTTATCCATTAATGCATACAAATGACTTTTTATAGGAGTAAAAGTAGTATGTGACTCGTTTCCATTTATCTGAAAATCTTTTGATATCAAAAAGGGTTTAAAATATTGTAAATCTGAGTGTAAAGTATCTGAAGTATAACCACACACATAGCCATATTTTATCTGGATTGTAACCTGCTTGTTCTCTATAATGAGTGTAATGGAACATGTTTTTGGTTCTCAAAGCGTCGTAATCATTGACTCCTATTTTGCTAGCCAGGGCCAGGCTTTTAAATTGTTATATTATGTACATATTTAACCCACAAATGTACATGCTGGTACCATCTACCACGTTTGAGTAAATATATAAAGTATCAAAAAAGACAATGACAGCGTCAAGTCAACTCATTTAAAGCAATCCCAAAATTTGACGGATGACATGGATCATCATCTCTCCATATTATTCCAACTTCAACTGCAACACGTTTTGTCTTTTGAATTCATTACAAGATTCATTTTTACGGTCACACCAATTTTTTGTTCCTTTCCTTCTTCCCATTCCCTTATTCTTTCTTAGCCAGTCTCATTTCATCCCATTTCTTCACCTGTCACCAAAAAAACATACAGGTAAAGAGCAAACCAAAGCAGTTGTCTCAATGCCAATGCTCATGTTAAATACAAAATACACACATTTTCATTCAAGGGTTGAACTGAATAAAGTGAGTGAGAGCTGGATTACAATTTACAACAAGAACAAGACGACTTCAAAAACTTGTCTCATGTCTCACGTCCCACCCATCTTTATACATAAAAGTGAGCAAGGAAAATGAAGGCTGAGAATTTTTAGAGTATGTATGCATTTCATAATAATTTTTTGGTGTTCCCCAAAAAATAAGAAGTGCCACTTTTTTTCTCCTCCAGAAAAGTTTGACACATTTCAAGCATTCATAGTGAGAGTGAGAATGGAAAGAGAGAGCAGGCAGGTCATTATTGGAATCTATTGTGTTGTTAATAATGTACAATGATTGTGATTTGATGTTTCCTTTCAAGGAAGTCAATCAAGTGGAAGATGATTCTTGATGGGGATCCCTTTTGACTTGGTTGACACTCACTCTAAAAATTCCCTTTTAATAATACGATGATACGATATCATTATCCATTGACCTGAAAAACTATATAAATAAAAGGATTATAAATGATAATATTTTTGAGGTTATTCCTATGAATTTTGGTTTCCTGTCCATGTGAATTGTGAAGCTTTTGAACAAAAGAGTTGGTCGTTGGTCCAATTAGTTCAATATTAGGAGACAAAAGGTTGACAAGGGACAAGAAAATTTTGTTTGCAGTTTACCCCCGATTATTACTCTACCGTGCCTACATGTTTCATTGGATTGCCATTATATATTCAAACAAGACGAAAAAAGTGAATTATCTTGAGAATAATACTAATAAAGCATAAATACATCCAATTACTACTTTCCCTGTTGGTTTATCTCCCATCATCGTGTACTTTGATGTGCATGTCACACAGTTGAAAACATTTTATGAAATCCCTAAAATATTTTTCTATATGCTATATCATGCTTATAATGCTTATGTTTTGTCTAGAAAATCAATAATAACAAGTCACAGGAAAATTTCAATTTTTTTTTTATTTGGATATTCATGTCCTTTTTTCTCTTTATTTTTTCCATTGTATTTTCATCAATTCATAAATATTTATCTTTATAAATAATCTGTCCAAAAAGGAACGACGGCCGATGACGACGGTGGTAGGACAGTTTTGTAACTGGTATTATGGTATTCATATCATATCATATATACATACATTACATTAAACTAAATTATATTATATTTACCTACTTGCCTACTGCACAAATATAGATACATAAGTAATATATTTTTAATGTAGGAGGAATTTTTTTCCAACCTACAATACAAAGTAACAACACAGTTCATTTTTTCTATACATTAAGCCTTTTTAAGTAGACTTTTGCTCGTTTAAATAATTACCATATTTATTCTTCATCTACTTTTCCTTTTGGTTGTGGATGTCATAATACTTTTCAACAGAGAGAGAGAGAGCTGGTTACAATATATATCTTACTTAAAAATACTTTAAGTAGTCACTTTTTACAATATACATCTACAATAATCATTACAATTTTACAACTCTTTTCCATTCTATTCTACTACACCTTTGAAAGTGATGATTGTTGTGTAACATTTTACACTAAAATATACACTTTAAATTGCTACCATTTTCTCAACAATTAATACACCTCTTTCCCCTCCTTTTCTTTACATATAAACATAATGATGATGATGATGATCAACTCATTTTTAATCCTATTGATAAATCAAGTGCTTACGCTTGACGCTGTTTTCTCCTCATTTAAAGGATTACGCAATAACACAATTACAACTCTCGTATACTAAAAGAACGTGACACAATTAAGTTAAACATATTATGTACATATTTACGTACATGAGTGAAATTAAGTACCATATTTTTACATTGCATAAATATAAATATTCACGTTTTTTTAAGTTTGAAGTTAGTGAAGCAGCGAAAGTAACAAGTAACCTTTTTTTGTTATTATTATTATTATGTACCATAATTACTAAAATAATCCGAGCTAAATGTTGATAAGTATGGATGATATTTAGGTCAGAATGGACAGACTAGAATATTTTTTTCTTTGTGTTAAAGTTAATCTTGTTGATGTTGATACTTGTTTGTTGGTAAATTGTATTGAAGTCAGTTGGCAAACAGACATTTAAAAAATATTATTATTATTTTTTTTATTATGGCTATATTCCTCAATAGTTTTGTTTTTGGTTGGATTATGATTATGCAAATGAAATGAAATGATGGAGATAAATACTGAAGGAAAATGACAAGAAGAAGTACGAAAAAAGTTGAAAAGTTGGGTCAAGTCAACTCACAATCAAATCACAAAACACAGAAGATGTTTTGATGATGAAAAAACACAGTGTATAGGACAGATGACAAACCCATCGTCAACTTGTCTTTGAAAAGATTACCATTTACCAATATTTGGACTTTTTTCATTCGTCTCATGTTGTAGTTGTAGTTATAGACTCTCTTCATTCCAAACAAGAAGACATGCATACATTTTGCAAACTTTTTTGATTGCGTGTTTGGCAAGAAGTCAGAGAGACAGGTTGGCTCTGTCTAAGGGATTTGGAGAGATGACGATGATCATCAAACTGGCTATAAAAATATAGTGGTTGGTTGTGGTTTGGTTTTGGTTGTTTAATGGTATTACAAGAGGATAAGGCAAAATGTCTACACCTCATTGATTATACTTCCACTTCAAACAAAATATTTGACATTTTCCTTTTGTGTACATGAATGTTATATAGCATGCCATCAAATCATTAAATATTAATCTCAAGGAAGATGGACTTGGACAGAACAGAATAAAAATCATGAAAGAGGAGGATAGATGAAAATTATGATTTTTTTCACACAACATAACCATTTTTATTGTGTACATAAGTAATAATCCGTTTTGTACAAGAGGAGATGAATGAAAAGAGTCAAACTGGTCTGATGAGATTCCTCCAAAATATTTCAACAACTTGTGAATTGTTGTTACACACACGCTGATGATACATACTCTTTTTTTTTGGCTGCACCCTTCCCAATTGAATAACTTTGAATGGTAATGTAAAGTAATGTAATAATGAAATGCGAAAAATCAAATTGTCTAGCAGTAGTTGGTAGGCGAATCAAACGAAGCATATGGGCTTGGCAAATAGGGAGAGAGAGGTAGACATACATAAAATACGGAAAAATTTTGTAGACTGGGATTTGCTGACAAATATTTCAACAATCAAACAAAAATGTTATCTTTGATTTTTAATAGGAAAAATGAAAAGTAATAAACTTGGCACGCATTAAATCCTCTCCAAGGATTGTACTACAATAATGTACGCAAGGAAGTGTGGGACCCATCTATTTATTGTACCAAAATAATATCTAATTTATACAATCTTTTATAGACGTTTTAGTTTACTATGCGAGCAAATAAAATATTTCTCCACAGGAAAAAGGTATCTGAAACCAATTTCCCGAAACTAGTTGTATAGAATGATGTTCGATATGATTCAATCAACCAAATGTGACACCAAAATTTATTGGCGTAGCTAAAGAATGTTGATTTTGAGCTTCTAGTTTTATATACCCAACTTGAATCCCAATAATCCCAAGCCAAATTACACTCGTCACATGCTTCGTTTGATATTCGTTCTTGATTTGATAATTT